>BJCM01068220.1:0-15177 GCA_018326385.1 Flaveria bidentis
TTCACATACAAAAGATCCTCATGTTCTTGGGTTTGTTTACATGTTTTAATGACAAAATAGAACCTGAAATTTCAGATTATAAGTTTTAATATAATCATTCTTTCCGCTGCGTTTTTCAGAAAGTTTAAATGGTTAAACAATGTCACTATGTTCTAACAAACCCAACATGTGGCACCGGGATGGATAGATTATCGAGTCTTATGAGCCTTATCCAAGATTCTTCCACGTAAATCACCATAACAAGGAATTCACATTCGTTTGAAATGGGTTCTAACAATGAAAGTGTTTTCACCCAACTCCGCGAGTAGACCTCTCATCCTTTAGGAGTTGAGGCGGTCCTTTTTCAACGCCTCATCTTGAAAATCCTTGACCTGCTTCATCACGTTTGAGTTCATTACCAGCTGATAAGACTTCACCCGAATTGATTCAGGCCTCTAGTTTTGGCTAAGGGCGTCCGTCCCTAAGTTGGCCTTGCCTAGATGGTAAACGACTTCACAATCATAATCCTTTACAAGTTCCAACATTTCCTTTGCCTCATATTCAAATCTTTCTACTCGAAGAAGTAATTCAAGCTCTTGTAGTCTGTGAAGATGGTGCACTTCATCCCATATAGGTATTGGCTGTAAATATTTAATGCAAAGACCACAACCGCTAGCTCCATGTCAAGTGTAGGGTAATTAACCTCAAGAACCTTTAACTGTCAGGACCCATAGGCTATAACCTTTCCTTGTTGCATCAACACACAACCCAACCCCGAGTGAGAAGCATCTGAATAGACTACCAAATCCTTGCTTCCTTTGGGTAATGACAAGATAGGAGTTTGAGTCAACTTTGCCTTTAGCTCTTAGAAAGCCTTCTCCTTCTCTTGACCCATACAAACTTCACATCTTTATAGGTCAACTTGGTCAATGGGAAAGCTATCTTAATGAAGTCTTGGATGAATCTTCTATAATGTGCCACCAATTCTAAGAAACTACAGATCTCGGATGGTGTCTTTGCAGACTTCCCTTGCATCATAGCTTCCACCATTACCGCATCCACCATAATCTCTTCAGGATTTACCATGTGACCCGAAAATCAAACGTCACGCAACCAGAAGGCGCATTTGGAGAACATGGCATATAGGAGTTCCTTCCTAAGTGTCTTCAACACTTCATGAATAAGACCGGCATGCTCCTCCTCGCTCATTGAATAAATCAGAATGTCATCGATAAACATAATCACTGATTTATCCAACATGGTTCGACACACGCGATTCATCAAATCGATAAAAGCATCTGGCGTGTTAGTTAAACCAATAGACATCACAAGGAACTCATAATGTCCATAATGCGTAGAAAAAGCTTATCGTCTAGCACCACTGATGATAACCAAATCAAAGGTCTATCCTTGAGAACCAACTGGCACCTTGAAGCTGATCGAGCAAGTCATAAATCCTCGGCAACGGATATCGGTTCTTCACCATCAACTTATTCAACTCACGATAGTCGATACACATCCTCATACTACCGTCCATCTTCTTGACAAATAAGATCGAAGCACCCCTAGGAGAGATACTTGGTCTAATGAACCCCTTATCAAGCAACTCTTGTAGTTGCTCCATTAATTCCTTCATCACGAAGGGACTAAATGATGTGGTGCCTATTGATACGTATATGTACCTAGTTTATGTACTTAGTGTAAATGTTTGTCATGGCTTACATATGTGTAATGAAACATTGTAATAATATATGATTTGTGTTTTGATGTATACTTATATCTGATTCATATACATAACCTTATTATATAGGTTTGAAGTTGTTATATTATTATTCATGCTAATGGATCATACTTATGGACCATGAGCATGAACATATCATGCTAATAAACCAGTCGCATGACTAAGCCAGACGACTGGATCAGTCATACTAATGGTTCAATCACACGAATGAAGACTGCAAACCTATAAATACCACTTAATTCGTGGAAAAATAAAGACTTTTGAGATATACTCATAACCTAGCCGTCTAGAGCATCCAGAAATCATATTCCAAGTTCATACTTCGCATCTGATCATCTTCTACTCGTTCTTAACGTTTCTTTAATTGTTAGATTGATCGGGATTGCGTTCCCACTATTTGGATCACCAATCAAATAGGATTATGCACTATTTGATTCAGTTTCATACATAATCACTTAGTACTCCGTACGTACACGGTCCTAACAAGTGGTACCAGAGCTTTGGCTCTTGATTTTCCGTGCGATTCGATTAGTTTCGGTATAAAAATCACGTTTTTATTCAAAAGATTCATTCTTTTGGGTCAAAAAGTGTTTCGACGTCTCCAGGTCTCAACGTTTACGTTTTTCGGTATACGGCAGATTAGGGTTCTTGAATAATCGTGTTTTTGTGTCAAAGTGTCAAAAACCTTTAATTTTTCAAAAACAATAGCCTTCAGTCGCACGATTGGTTCAATCAGACGACTGAACTTAATCGCACACTCCATTCGAATGATTGAACTCAGTCCTTCACTCATTCGTACGATTGAACAATCCCATTCGCTTGTCCTCAATCGCACTCTCCATTCGTACGACTGAATCCAATCGCATGATTAAATTCATTCACACACTTCATTCGCATACCTCATTCGCACGAGTGATCCATACGTCTAGTCTATTCGCACGAGTGAGCCAGTCTAGTTTTGAAGTTCAAAGTTTAAAGAGTTGGAAGATCAGTTCTCGGCTTTTCCTGCCGGACGGGACTCTAACATCCAAAACCTTCTACTTCTAGAAAATGAAATTGTGAATCACAATAAACCACCTAAACTTATAACGTTAGATGATTACCCACAATGGAAACAGAGGTTCGAGATCTATCAAAATGGAGTCGATCCCAATCTTTGGGAATTAATTAAGACAGGTTATAGTATGCCCGTTGGTGCTAATGGTGTTAAGCTAACATTAGGAGGTATGACTAACAGCCAGAAAGCTAAGTACAATGCTGAAAAGAAGGTGTATGCCTTGTTGACTCAGTCGAAACCGAATGATATCTTTCATCCGTTTTCTAAGAACAAACAGGCGAAAAAGCTGTGGGAGGCTTTGGAGAAAAAATATGATGGGAATGCAACGTTAAAGGCATTGAAGGCAAAGGCTCTCAAGAAGGAGTTTGATAACTTCTCATTAATCGAGAAAGAAAGCTTGGATGATATTATCGACCGATTCTACCATCTGATGAGTGATCTGCACACTAATGGGGTAACCACGTCTATGGAAGATAAAGTGTTAAGCTTTGCTAATGGTTTGCCGGAGAAATGGGACTCGTTTGTGTCTAATCTGAGACAGAACAATATACTTGCTAAATTAGACATAAATGACTTCATCCTAAAACTAAGGGAGGAGGAACCGAGGATGAAGTACAAGTCATAAAAAGGATCCTACGACAAGAATCCTTCACTTTATAACTCATCTCCTACTCCAACCAGTTCAAGAGCACCACTTCAAACTGCCTTTGTGTCTAGTTCAGCAGCTCCTTCCCAAACTACTACTTCAGGCTCAGAAACATCAGGGTCATCTTGCACCCAATATATAGTGCTGGAAGAAAATGCTACTAAGTTGAAGACCGAAATCTCGGTAATATCATTATGGTAATTGCAAAGGAGCACATGGATCTTCTAGCAGTACTTGTTCATTCTTATAGTGGTCTAGTTGCAGGAAAAGTTGGAAACTGCCATCTTGTAGATGATGATTACGAGCAGGTGGATGAAAATGAACGAGAGAATGGATATTATGTGGGCCTTAGCGAGTGCAGTCCGAAAGGCGAAAACCTTTGTGAAAAAGATTGGACAAAATCTGGTAGCCACAAAAGACACAACCTTTGGTTTTGACAAAACCAAAGTTACATGCTTTAATTGTGGTGAAAAGGGGCATTTCAAACGTGAATGTGTAAAGCCCAAGAAAACAGGTAATGGAAATCAATTCTCAACTTTCAACCATCAAGATAAAGACAAGAGTGGAACTACCTTGTCAAGCAAAGAGACAAAGGCCTTGACTACCCAAGGTGACGAAGGGCAGGACTAGACCTTCAGTTTTGTGTCTCTGGGCGAATCAAACATTGCGTGTGTCGAGGTATTGGATGACGGCTCTGCAATTGAAGGTGAAATCACAGTTGAACAAGTACTGTCAGATAACAAAGAAGCTGTGAATGTTGTAAGTCACCTGATTGAAGAAGAAATCAGAATGACATGTTCAGAATCTCTAGCTTCCAAAGAGTCAAATTCTGGATTGATGGCTGATTCAACTGAATCTTCACAGGTCAGTACAAAAGATCAACTTTTTGAAAAACATGCTTGTAATGAATGTAACTGTAGGACCGGTGAAAGGGATCACTTACAACACAACAACACAAGGAGGAGAATAACTAAACTTAATCAAACAATGAACTGGATTAACCACAAGTAAAGACACTAAGAAGTATTTAAGAGACAGAACACAAGAGCAAGATACACAAGTGTATGGTTTTCAAGATTGTAGTATATTGCTTTCTCAATGTTCTATTACAAGTATTACAAAGCATAAAGGAAAGTTACAAGAACATGAGATACACTACATCCTACAACCAGCCATTCTGTGAAAGACAGCTGGATACAATTGACTAGACACAAAACAAAAGGCAGATTTCCTTTTGACTATTGACTATGACATGCCATAGCACACATCATTATCTATTACAAAAAGGATAAAGTACATGAAGTAGAAAGTTACAGACTCAAGACCTTAATGTACAGTTACCAAAAGCATGGACCTTTTCACCAACTCATGTAAGTTGGTGACTTTATAGAGTTGCAGCGGAAAGGGGTCCAGCTTTATAGAAAAGTACATCAGATAAAGCATGTTGTTAAAAGTCTTTAGAAAAAATCTGTCTTCAAGAGTTGAGCTTCGGAACACTTTGTCTCCGAAGCTTCAAAAGACTTCATCTTTGGCTTCGGAAGATATTGGTCTTGGCTTCGAAAGATTTCACACTTAGAAGCATGCATGCAGAAAGACTTTGGTTGATTAAGCCTCTATACATATTCTCTACAAACTAACCCTAGGATGATTTTACTAAAACACTTGAAGACTTCAGATATCAACAGTTCTTATCAGGATAATAACCAACCCTTTCTTTGTAAGATGATCAGGATCCTTCAGATGACATGCCACCTTTCTGGATTTGTAATGTATTTCTAGGACAGGATGGGTCTTTCTGATGCTAGAGGAGCTATTAGGATGGGAGATGATGGAGCATCCTCTGGCTGCACATCCTCAGGATATTCTGACTCATCCTGAGGTTCAGAAAAGGATGCAGTCTTCTTTTTCTTTGGCTTTGGTTTAGAAACCATCCTTTTTTTCTCTTTAAAACTTTGAGAAGACTGGCATGCAATATTAGATTAATCTTCATTATCTTTCTCAGTTGGGTCTTCCACACTCACAGGTTCAGATTGAGATTAAGGTTGACCCTGCTGTGGATCAAAAGATGATGCTTGATGAGATTCAACGGGAGGTCCGGGTGGTGTTGTCTCTGGTTGTTCAACCTTAACCTCCACTTCAGGTGGAGCTTGACTTGGAGGTGAGTGTAAGTCAATCAACTCTCCACTCTAGATCTTCTGCTTGATCACCCTGATATGCTCATCCATATTGGATAGAGACATGGGGCCATGTCTCCTTCCGGAGAATCCATACAACTTCAAGAAGCTCATCATCCTTTGTCTGTCAGCAAACTTTTTCATATTCTTTTGGATGATGGCTCTTGACTAGCAGCTTCTTCCCTTAGCTTTCTTTTGGTTGTCTTTCATTCCTTGACTATCTCAAGTTCAAGATGTTTGAGATACTCGAACTCAACATAGTCATAGGACAAGGGAAGAAGTGCGTCTGCCTGATAGGCGCCTGTGCACTCAAGTAGTTGATCATCTTGATCATGTCTTCTTCTTTATCTACCTGAGGTTCTTGTTGAACCACATCCTCATGTGCAGGACTTTCTTGAATTGGGGAGAGATTAGGCATATGCTTATATAGTCTTTCCTTTCTTCTATCTTCTTTGATTTGTACTAGTAGCTCTGCATCTTCTGCCTCTTTCTTCTCCCTTGACCTTTCCAGGTCAACTAGTTCATTAAGTTCATCCAAGGGGACAGAAATGACATTGTTTATGTCATAGTTCCTTATCTGTAGGTAGTTTATCCTAACTGCCCTTAACTCATCATTCTGAGTATATGGTCTGGGGGCAGTGCTGATAGCAGACTCTATGTGTCTTGAAGACTCATAAGAGGAACTTTCTCCCCTCGGCTTCCTTTTCCTCTCTCTCTCCTCCTTAATCTCCTCAGATGTCATCTTTCTCTTCGCTTTATCACTCACAGACCTTTGTGACTTAGGGTGGAGAGAGCTTTGGCCTTCATTTCTTGATGTAGCTTCTGACCTCTGGCTAGAGAGAGGTTGAGAATTACCTTCACTAGCAGGTGTCTCAATAAGGGTATGGATAACTACAGCAGTTGATGTTGATTGGACTGGGCTCTCAGATTCTACCACTGGGCATTCAGTCAAGGTTTCCCCTATGAAACTAATCTTAGGGTCTGCCTCAACATCCCGTTGACTAATGGCATAGCGTGATTGCCTTAGTCTTCTTCTGAAGCTGAAATGTACAATGATCTTGTCTTGGATTCTTTGAGTCATTCTGTCAGCTTGCCTTGATTATCTTGGATTGACAAGTGGCATTGTGACTAATTCCAAACTTTCATAGAAGTTTAGAATATGAAAGTTGAAGATCTCTTGTTGCCCTTGAACTCTAAGAAGGATGCGGACTTTTCTGTTGCTGTCATACCTCCACCCAATGATGTGATTGAAAGATGGTGGAGATGACATAGCCCTTGGTATCCCTTCCTCAAACAGACTCTGTATTAGGGAGTCGATTGAGTCCATATCAATATGAACTTGAGGAAGTTGTTGAGTAGGCACAATTGCAAGTGAGGATGGTGAGTCCTCAATGTCCATACTCCTTGACGAACTCCCAGGTTCTGTGGCAGTGATGACTTTCTCCCCCTTTTTGGTAGCATCACCCACTTGCATAGGTGAGCTAGGAGTTAGGTCAATCACCTCCACAGGTTGTTGTGTTCCTGGTTGAGCTCCTCTTAATGGTCTCCCAGCTAGTTGTTCCTTAAGATATGAAATCTGAAGTTGCTGATCATTGACCCTATTTTGCAAGGTAGTCACCTGAGATTCAAGGTGACTAACCTTGGAGACTACATAGGTGCATTTTGTAGACAGTTGTTGCACCTTTAGTCTTAAGTTTCCTACATCTTCATTAGAAGAATCATTAGGAGATGAGATTATTAGACCAAAGTCCTCACTCTCACCACTAGCTTCAGGTTCTTGGCTGCTGGATTTCCTTTGCTCACTTGCAATTTCAGTTGAGATGTTAGTGGGCTAAGTTGCCATGGTTGAGGTCTTAATAATGTAATCACTTTCAAAAGTGAGAGCCTCTTCCATATGGACATCCTGAACACGTTCAGAAGTGTCCACCTTAGTAGTAGGTGACTGATTGGGGCTAGAAATAGGAGCCTCAGAAGCACTCATCTCTCTTTGAGTAGGGAAAAAAAGAGAGAATCATGGTACTCACTGAAACCTAGAACTTCATCAGTGTTTAAGTCAAGGTTCGGGATTGGTTGGTTGAGATCTAAAGGCTGGGGATGGTTACTGTCCCCTAAAGGTTGATCACCTCAGTGTTGAGACTCATAATGGTGGCTTTAGGCAGTTTGGCTTATGAGCTCATTAGATTGAGCATGAGGAACCTTCTCACTAATCCTTGAAGAGATGGGAGTGGTCTGCTCCTTAGGAGAAGTAGGAGCTCTAGTGTCCACTTCTTCCTGTATGGGTGAGTGTATAGGGACCTACACAGACTGAATAGCCTGAGTAGGGGTTTTTTTGGATTTTCTTTGGTAGGTGAGGGTGATTTGTGGTTGTTTAGGTGGTAGGGAAATAGAAGGTGTGGGTTCAACACTAGCTGGTGCTGCTAAGTTGTCACCTTGAGCAATGAGCTCTAACATTTTTGGGACTAGGGTTGTTTCTACCCCATAGAAGCCAACAGTGGGCTTTGTCATTATTTTGAAGATGTCGTGCTTCATCTGTCCCAGTTTAAGATTATTACCTATTCCAAGTTTGCAAGCAGATTAAGAATGTACTGGACATATCCAAGGAACATGTAATATTATAAGGAGTCTAAGTTTGCAAGCAGATTAGTATAAACAAACTGAGAATACATGAACTTGACCCCCTGAATCATTCCATGGACAATGAATGACAGATCCTCAGGAATATGGTCCCATCCACCATGCTTGTTTGATAAGTTGTGGATAACCACATGAAGTAGAAATTTCCACTGGGATGAGACCTTCTTTTTCCTGAAGGTTTTGATAGAGTAGTCTCCCTCATAAGCTATCTGCTCAAAAGAATGATATACAACTTCTTTTGGGAAGAACACCTCACCTTCTTCTTCATCCATATGAAGATGCATGTTGATGATGGTCGGAGAGATGAAGACTATTCTCCACTGCACTATGGCAGACAGTGCCTTCTCCTCATCAATTACGACCTCTTGGAAGGTCTTCCAGAATTCAAGCAGATGATCCTCATAGAGTGGAGGATCAATGGTTAGGGAGGTGAAGTAGTTTGACAAAGCTATGAAATGGCAAACCTCTAAGAAATGTTACATGTGTAACTGCATGGTAAAGTTCAGGTCATTTCTGTGAAGAGGGTTGGCCATTGTGAGGTAGCTTAAGGATGAAGAAAGAAGGAAGAAAGAAAATTCAGAGAGAAATTTGGTGTTTTAGGTTTGGAGGAAGAAGTAGATGATAGAAAGAGGGGGAAACCGTTGGGTTTATATGTGAAAAAGGATTTCAGAAAAAGTTTAATGAAAGATGATAAACTTTGAAATCTGGATGTCGGTCCCACCTCTGAAAAAGTAGATTACTTTTGCTCAAAAAGTAGTTTTCTTGGAAGTTAAAAAGCTTCCGAAGGTAAATTATCTTTGGAAGTTTTTATAATGAAAAAGCTTCTGAAGCTAAAATGACTTCGAAAGAATTTCCTGAGAGTTTTGAAAATTTTGCTTCGGAAGAAAAGTTAAGACTTGAATGCTTTGTTCACAGAAAAACAAAACTTCCAAGAGTTAATTTGCTTCGGATGGAAATGGTCCTTCAAAACATATAAGTGTCTAAGACAAACATTTAAGCTTCGGAAGATATTTCAAAAATATCTTCCGAAGGTAAAATTTCTTAGACAGTTATTTGTTTTGAAGGAATGATTTTATTCCGAAGACAAAACATATCTTCCGAAGGATAAAAAATTTTCGAAAAATCTAAGGAAAGTCTACAAAAATAATTTCATCCAAAGAAAATAAGACCTTATGAAAGTGATGAACTAGACAACTTAGGACACACATATTTTAAGAAATAATAAGAATTAGTTATAAGAAAAACCTATTCAAAGTTGATCATCCCAATAGCTGATATTAGATACTTAAATCTTTGTTCATCAAAAGCTTTTGTAAACAGATCAGCATATTGTTCATCTGTGTGAACTTTGATTAGTTTAATTAATCCCTTTTCATAGTTATCTCTTATTAAATGATACCTGATATTGATGTGCTGCACATGATTCTCTGTGATTGAGATAGCACTATTGTTGTCTATGTGAATGGGAGTCTCCTTGAAGTTTAACCCATAGTTCAGCATTTGATCTAAATCCGAAGCACTTGAGCACATCAGTTTGTAGCAGCAATGTATTCAGCTTCAGCAGTTGATGCAGAGACACAAGATTGCTTCTTGCATTGCCATGAGACAACCCTTCACCAAGAAACTAACATCCCCCAGATATAGACTTTGCAGTCATGTTGTAACCACCATAATCACTATCTATATAAGCATACAAATTGAAGTCATGATTTTTAGGATTCCATAAACCAAGTGTTAAAGCACCTTTGAGGTATCTTAGAATCCTTTTAATAGTGATGAGGTGAGACATCTTAGGGTTAGCTTGATATCTTGCACAAATACATGTAGCAAACATCATATCAAGCATGCTAGCTGTAAGATACATAAGAGACCCAATCATAGCCCTGTATAAGTGTTCATCTACACACTCCCCCTGAAGATCAAGTCCAAGGGAGTGGCTTCTTGCTATGGGTGTCTTAGCACTCTTACAATAAGTCTTGTTGAACCTCTTGAGTATGTCCTGAACATACTTTGACTGACTAATGAAGATGCCATCTTCAACTTGCTTCACTTGAATTCCTAGAAAGAAATTGAGCTCCCCAATGGCACTCATTCAAATCTATCCTTCATCAACTTCTCAATGTCTTTGTAGAGCTTTGGATTAGTTGAACAAAAAATGATGTCGTCCACATATACTTGAACTAGCAATATGTCATTTCTCTGTCCGTTGATGAAAAGAGTTCCATCTATAGTACATCTCCTATATTCATGCTTGCAAAGATACCGAGATAGTGTCTCATACAACTTCATGGGTGCCTGATGTAGCCCATAAAGAGCTTTGTCAAGCTTGTAGACATAATCAGGATTATTAGGATCCGCAAAACCAGGTGGCTGTTTGACATACATCTCTTCATCAATCACTCCATAAAGAAAAGCGCACTTTAAATCAAGCTAATAGACCTTGAAGTTCTTGGATGCAGCAAATGCCAGGAATATCCTAACAGCTTCCAGTCTTGCTATAGGAGCAAAGACATCAGTGTAGTCAATCCCTTCTTCTTGTGTGTACCCTTGAACAACTAATCTAGGTTTGTTCTTGATAATAATGCCTCTATCATCCTTCTTGTTCCTAAACACCCATTTGGTACTAATGGTAGTCTTCCCATGAGGAAGAGGACAAAGGTTCTAAACTTTCTACCTTTTGAATTGAAGCAACTCCTGTTGCATAGCTTAAACCCATCTTCCATCTTTTAGAGACTCATCAACTTTCTTTGGCTCTATATGGGATAAGAAACAAGAATGAAGACAAATATTTGCTTCATGGGTTTGTCCTTTTGTTCTTACCCCTGTGACAACATCTCCAATGATTTTTGTGGCGGGGTGAGACTTGTGGATCCTTAGTTGAAGGATCATAACAAGTTGTTGAGAGAGATCTAAATTAGAGAAATTCAGATCTAGCATAGATGTTTCACCCACCACATCAGCACATTTATCAAGAGAGACTTGATCCAATGAGTGTATGACATCATTGATGTAGTCATCTATGCAGTGGTTATCAGCATCAAGAAACTTTTGATCACTGTCACCATATCCGTTGTTGTCTTCTACATGTAAGGCATCATTATCTGGTTGTGGAGCCTCTGAGCTGGAATTTGAAGGCATCCCAGATGTATCAACTGAGTTTGTCATTATAGTACGATAGAAACCTCATTTGCAGAAGTAGTTCCAACTGGAGCTGAAGATGTGTTACTTGAAGATCTTCTTAGCTCTAATCTTGGATCAGGATCACCTATTGATAAGATATCTGCAGATCCTGAAACAGTCTCACAAGATTTGTTAAAATAGTTGGTAACTAAATCAAAATCAAACAAGCAATCAGGACCAGAACCAGCTACACAAAATGTGTGTTCATTGAAAGTCACATTGGCTGATTCCTCAACAATTCTTGTTCTAATATTGTATACTCTATAAGCCTTATCTCGTGAAGAGTATCCAATAAAGTGTCCATCATCTGATTTCCCAGCAAATTTGGCAATTTGATCTTTGGTATTCAAGATGGTACAAGGACATCCAAATGACCTGAGAAAACCAATGAAGGGTTTCCTCTTGTGCCAAAGTTCAAAAGGAGCCTTGCCATGAGTCTTAACCACTAAAACTCTATTCTGCACATAACAGGCAATGTTGAATACCTCTGTCCCGAAGGTGATGGGCAGCTTAGAGTCGAACAACATGGTTTTTGCAGGTTCACTAAGTGTCTTATTTCTCCTTTTAGTAACACCATTTTGCTGAGGAGTCCTGGGAGCACTATATTGTCTTGAAATACCTTTTTCATCACAAAATGTATCAATGATTTGGTTCTTGAATTCAGTTTCGTGATCACATCTTATGATTTTGTCCTTGTGATCAGATGGATTCTCTGTCTTTAGGATGAAATTTTTCAAAATCTCAGGATTCTCATCCTTAGTTCTAAGGAAAAAGACCCAAGTGAATCTTGTAAAGTCATCTGTGATCACTAAACAGTAAGAGGTCCTTCCTAAACTCATTACACTTGTGGGGCCAAAGAGATCCATATGTTACAAGTGTAGGGGTGTAGTGATGGAATTTCTTTCCTTAGGCTTGTGAGATACCTTATGTTGATTCCTTTTCAGGCATGCAACACAATGGTCATCACTTGTAAATTCTTTCTTTGGCATTCCAGTTACCAAATAATTCTTAATAAGTTTATTCATGTTCTTAAAGTTTACATGACACATTCTTTTATGGTATACGAAAGACTCATCACTATTTGCTTTAGACAGAAAGCATGAAACTTCTCCAGAAGGAGATATTTCTTGCAAGTCTATCTTATACATGTTCCCTTTCCTGGGGGCTCTAAGTAGGATATTCTCATGAGGAATAATCACCCTGGGCTGGAGAACAATGCATTCATGCTCAGTAAAGAGCATGTTATGACTCTGATCACAAAATTGAGATACAACTAGAAGATTGTACCCAAGCTCCTTGACAAAGTTTACCTTTTCAATGCTGAGCTTACCATTTGTGACCTTGCCCTTTCCAAAAATGTAACCACCATCATTTCCTCCAAAAGCAACTGGTTCTCCATCAGTCCTTTCAAAATTCAAGAGTAGTGACCTATTGCCTGTCATGTTCCCGGAATAGCCACTGTCAATGATCTAGACATTCTTGTTTGTCTTGAGATGTCCCTACACAAAGAGAATGATTATTTACATTTGGAAACCCAAGCCTTATTTGTCTTGGGATTACTAAGAGAAATAGAAGGTAATGCAAATCCAATGGTTGTGCTACGAGGATCTTGAGCTATTGTTGATGGAGAATTTTCAGTCACTTGGTCTTTCTTAGACTTCCACACCACCTTTTGAAGCTTAGACTTGACCTTCAATACTTCAGAAGCTTTTGAGACTTTGGAAGTTTTAATGATTGAACCTTCGGAAGATTCTGTAGACACTGCAACAGACTTCAGTGCTTCGGAAGTATTCCTTTCTTCCGAGACCAACTTTTCTTCCAAAAGCAATTTTCCATTTGCCTTTTTCTTAGATTTGGAGCTTCTGAAGGAAACAAATTCTCATTCCGAAGCTTGAATCTTCTTGGAACTCTTGGAAGTCCTTGTCTTGTTCATATGAAGAGTACCTTTAGGATTGTATGGGCAATCCTTAGCAAGATGTGCAATACTTTCACACATGACACACTCCATTTTCTTCTTCCCAAGAGCCTTTTGCTGGGAATAAGACTGACTTTGGTCATATCCCTTCTCCACCCTCATCTTTGCAGATGTTGAGACATTCCTTTTGGGCTTATGACTATTCTTGAGTTGGATGGTCCAGTTTGTATAGCAGTGATACACAACAGATCAGCCTTCTTCTGGATGCTAAGATGATTTGAACATGAACCAGAACTCATAGCAGAAGAGTTTAGGTTGATGTCTTCAGCCTTTACTACTTCAAACCCTACAGAGATAAAAACTTGCTTCTTCTTAGAGTTGAAAGTAGACTTGATCTCTTGAGCCTTCCTTGCTTTTCTTTTGCTCTTTCTAATGAAGTTCATTCTTATTGACTTGGTCATCACAGTCTTCTTCTTCTCCTCAAAAGGATAGTGGCCCTCTTAGAATCCTCCTCATCACTCTTTTTAGAGGAATTCTTCACTATCACTTCTTCAACCTCTTCACTCAAAGGATCTATGAGAGGAAGCTCATGTTCACAAGTTCCACACCTAGGTGATCTTACAGACAAGATTCATTGTGGAGGAGCTATCTTATTTGATCCTAGTCCCTGCTTGTTTTGATAGCACATGATATGACCATTTAGGTACAAAGTACTAATTGATTCTACGTGTATACCAACTCAAATAGTGTGGAATCCTATCTGATTGGTGATCCAATTAGGGAGAACACAGTTATGATCAATCTAATGATTAATGAAATGTTATGAATGATTAGAACATGATCAACTGTGATCTATGAACTTGGAACAAGTGTTCTTGAGTCTCTGGACGGCTAGGGTACGAATATGTGCTTAGGTATTTGAATTTTTAAGTTTTTCCATGAATTAGGTGGTATTTATAGGTTAGGGTTTTCCATTCGTACGACTTAACCATTAGCATGGTTCAGTCGTGCGACTGAACCATGTGATTGATCCATTCGCATGACTGAAGGTCCAGTCGTGCGATTGAGTTAATATTATGTCTCTATCGCGCGACTCATCCAGTCTCCTGGTTTAGTCATGCGATTGGTCCATTTGCATGAAGTATTCATGTGTATGGTCCATTAGCATGGTCCATTCACATGGTCCATTCATATGAGACCTTTACCTGATAAAGTTTGAAAATGTTTCTCAATCATTATTAACTAAGAATTATGCAAACAACCACAGACCTATATAGTTAGTTCAATATGTGTTATCACACAATAAACAATGAAATATTAAACATTATATGTATCAAACACACATTTCATTTCATTCATACACATTCAATTACACATATGTAAGACATGAAAGACATTTTACGTTAAGCTCCTAATCTAGGTATACAATTATCTACAAACTCCCCCTTGGACCTTGTTTACATTATTGTCTAACTTCTTCATCATCTCATCAAACTTCTCGTACTTCTCCTCTCTTGTAACTCCGGCGTTTATCTCAAATGCAAAACCGAGTCTTATAACAATTTGGAACTGCAGGGCTTGTATAATGTCTTGCGAATCATAAAATAGTGGCCACTTGTACAATGTGTATACATCATCAGCAGACAAGTTAGTCAGCCACATTGGGTCAAATACCCAAATAGTATCCATTTGGCTCTCTTTTTGCAAGATGATAGCAACTTCGCCTGTTCTCCAATCGTAGTACCACCACTTAAAGTGTGGAGTGAAGTCCTGTGGCATTTTCCTTAGAGGGATTCTTGACATTGTGCATGGTGGACTCCACTTCAGCACTATCTTCGGCTTTCCAGTAAT
>BJCM01068224.1:0-42635 GCA_018326385.1 Flaveria bidentis
TACAGTTACCAAAAGCAGGGACCTTTTCACCAACTCATGTAAGTTGGTGACTTGCAGAGATGCAGCGGAAAGGTGTCCAGCTTTATGGAACAGTACATCAGATAAAGCATGTTACTAAAAGTTTTCGGAAGAAATCTGTCTTCATGAACTTGAAGCTTCGGAAGACTTTGTCTTTGAGGCTTCGGAAGACTTCATGTTTGGCTTCGGAAGATATTGGTCTTGGGTTCGAAAGATTTCACACTTAGAGTATTTTCTGTTTCATGTGTGAAACTTCCTAAGCTTCTTCTTTAATGCACTTATGCAGCATGCAGGATAGAGTTAAGATGTTTAGGTTGCATCAGCCTCTTCATTAATCTCTACAGGTCATATGCGTTACACAAATTATGGAGTTTGGTCTTAGCCCCCGCTATTATTATCACTTCATATAATTGTTTCTAATGACTTTTTGTTTGTTCTAGGGTGGCTCACAAAGCAATTGAAATGCTAAAGACATTTAACAGGTAAATTATTTTTCATGTATTTATTTTTATTTTGCCTCAAAATAAATTTACAAGTTATAATAAAATGTTTTAATTATGAATGATAGATATTACAAGATTCATGAATGTCAAGCCAAGCAGGGGACTTTTAAAGTTGTTTCTATGTTGAGTTTCAAATATGAGTTTTCTAATAAATCATTAAAAGTATGCTGATAATAAATATGTTCTACAATATGCAGTTCATTTTAAAAATTAGGTTGTTTAGGCATTCTACAACCTTGATCTTGGATTTTTATTAGTAAAAAAATGATGTGATTGTATCCTCTAATTTTGATTATACAAGAGTAATATAATTAGAAGGTATAACTTGCAATTTGCCCTGTTTTTAATTCTAATTGCAAGTTTACGTGATCTTTGACAGATTATTATCTTTCATTTGCTGTAATATTACTTCACAATTTACTATAGGCTCATGTTAAATATATGTAAAGTATGTTTGGGTCTCACACTATTGTAAGTTATTGAAATTCAAGTAATAAGATTTATAATCACTATAGTCAATATCAAAAGTTAATCTCTTTAGGTTGTATCTTTACTTACTACAAATTAATGAATGAATATGTTTGTATTTTAGTTGATGATAATTTTAGTCTTATGGAACTTTATACAAGAACTTTTGTTTATGGTTCTAATCCGGGTTCCAGGCCGTGTAATATCGAATTTTGGAGCAGAGGTCCGGTGTTGACTCTTCGGTGCCTACTTGTACTGATTTTCTCAAACCTGAGTTATGCCAATCTACCAACTAGAGATATTAGAAGGTTTATACCCAGGTATGATCATTACATATAATGCTTATTTTCTATTGTCATACCTGTTAATAATGCTTATTTTCTTTTTTAACTATAATTTTTTGTTTATGCTATCAAAAACCTTGATTTGTGTTTATGACATGGAAATCATGTTTAATACAATTTTCTAAACTCTAGTATTATATGGTTTTATTTTTTCTTAAATTTCAGGATGGGGGAAGGAAAGACAAGTACACACATGCTCATACTGACGAAATCCACGAAGAATGGTCAACTTTTGTTATGAATTTTACTATTCGTTGCATTTTGTATCTAACTTGAAATATAATGTTTTTAACTTTAAAATTTTAGTTACGTATTATGAAATATTATATGGAACAATATTGTCTTGTAAAATATATAGTTTATTTTATATTATGTTATGAAACAGCTATGAAAGGCAACAAATAGGTAATTGCAGGTTTAAAATGGTCGCGGGTAATATTTTTAAAACAATAACATGCATTTACGATACATAAATGCATGTCATTTTTGTTTAATTGAATCGATTGGTGCCATTTCTTCTCTTGGGGGCAGGGCAATAGATTCATCTTGTCCTTGGCTTGTGAAGGGAATGAGGTAGGGTATTATGACAGAAATATCCTTGACACGCATTGCATGTCATAAAAGTATGTCAAGAATGTGTGTCATAAACAGATGACACACAAATGTGTGTCATAAACAGATGACACACAAATGTGTGTCATCTTTATTTATGACATGGGATTCCTTAACATGCTTTTGCGTGTTATCTATACCCTTTTATGACACGCTTTAGCATATCATTAAAGATATATTTTCTAGCAGTGTAAACAAATATCATTCTATAAATCATGTATGTCGGTATCTATAAGGTTATCCTAGAATGAACACTTAACTTTTGATAATTTACAAAAAGGCCCCCTCACTTTATCTTTCATCATGTATTCTCCTTGTCTCATGTTTATTTCAGTTTATCCTTCTGACTCTAACCCACCACAGTACCTTTGGCTACTAGATCTGACAGGATGAACAAAAGAAAATCATAGTGAATCAATAATCAAAGATAGAAAAAGAAGATGTTAATAGTCGTTGTCGTTGGTTATGGTGAACGATGAAGGTTCAGCGGTTGGTTTTGAGGGGAAGCGTTGAGGAACTGAGGATCTTGAATGACAGTGATGGTAGTGCTCGACTGAGGAGTGGAAACGTTGGATCTAGGCTCAAAACTTAAAATAAGCGCTACACATCCTAAGTTTCAGAGATGGAAAATGGGTGTGGGTTGCGTACTTGATCTTGGAGAGAGCTGTTGTTGTTGATCAATACAAGGAGGGTGGTTGGTCTCCCCAACTCACATCCGATTTGAACTTTCTTTACTTTGGGCATGTTTGGGATTCCATTTAAAAAGCAACTTATTGACTTATTGATTTTTTTAATAAGTTAATAAGTTAGTATGAAATGACTTATTAACTTATTCACTCACAACAATCACATTGTCAAACACTATAAAATGACTTTTTAACTTTTCAAAAGTTAAAAATTGATAAAAAAAAATAAGCACTCCCAAACACCCACTTTATCTCTAAAACAATTTGTTTATTTTTTTGGTGTGTTTTGAAAATAGTATGGAATGATGATGATGAAGAAGAGGTGCTCATGGCGCATTAGGGTGTGTAGAGAAACATTATAGTTATTTCAAAATGAATGTTTCTTTCAAGAAAGAGCAATATTGCAATATTGGCACCAAAAAATAAAGTTGTTTAAAATACAAACGATAGATTACTCTTATTGTTACTTGGTGATCAAATGGAATATTTGAGCCCCAATAGTATCTGTCGATCAAACCATGTCGACTTTGAATTTGATGAGTACTTATACTCTCTCGATGTTTTGAATGGACTTAAATTTCAGGATTGCTAAATCATAGGTTGGTTTTAAAAATTGGACTATCGGTTATGTTGTTGAGAAATATTGAGAAAAGAATGGTTGATGTAATGGAACAAGACTACATATCATTAGCCATTAGCCTTGGAAATAGGGTTATCGAAGCAAAAGTAATATTGGGGTGCGGACTTTCATTTCTAGGGTTAGTTTGATACCCTCGGATAAGAAAATTCCTTTTAAATTAAAAAGAAGGCAATTTCTACTTACAGTTTGTTTTGCAATGACAATCAACAAAAGTTAAGGACAATCACTTTCAAAGTTGACTTATATTTGAAAGATCTTGTATTTACACATGGTTAGTTGTATATTGTATTATTCGAAGTTTAAAGTAAAGGCGAATTGAAATTGTTAATTCTAGATAACAAAAGGCAAGGTCACAGATAAAACGTCAAATGTTGTCTACGAAGAAGTGTTTACATCTTTATGAACAATTACTTATTTATTTTAATTGTTCATTCTCTTACTTGCGTACGATTGTTACATCATTTGTAAGTTTTGTCAAGTTTGTTCATTAGTTACATATATATATATATATATATATATATATATATATATATTCAATTATTTTATATTCATTTGTTTCTATTATGAAAGAACATAACTTAGTTGATACTATTATATTATGATAGTCTTTTTATTTTAATTTATCTCTAAAATATGATATATATCACTATGAATTTATACTAATTTATTTACAAATGTGTCATTTTAAGCATTTGTCGACCCGTGTAACATATAGTTCACTAACCTAATTACATATAAAGTAAATTACACGGATCATCCTTAAGTTTTGTTCAAATTTCACATTTCGTTCCTAAGATTGAAAAATTACAGATTTAATCCCAAGGTTTGAAAAAATTAACACATTTCGTACATGGATCAAACGACCGTTAAATTATTACATTAAATAACTCAAAATTGATCATTTTACATTTCTTCTTTTTCATTCAACCAAATCTCAACCACCACCACCACTCCTTGCCACCATCACCACACGACACACCTCATCTCCACCATTCGTTTCTTCTTGTGTGATATTACAGCTATTATGACAAGTGTCGAAGGTTTTGAAAAACCTTAACTATTATTAACATGCTTAATTAATAATACGACTCTAAATAAACATGAACTAGGAAGATTCTACCTCGCGCGGTGCGAATGTTTAACACAGCAGTTGACACGATCTCATTCAGTAATCATTAATCACATGTAACACATACGTTGAAGATTAAATACTTTGATTTTAATAAATGGCTCAGATGCGTTTTTCTCGTTGTGGCTGCACACCAAACATGGTTGCCAAGCCAAGACAATGAAATTTTTTCTCGGATTCATCATAGCCATCCTATTAGCAGCAATCATCATAACCATCAAACACAACCATACCATTATCTGGTATACAACAATAGTTAACCATCATCTATTCAAACTCAATATAATACAACATAAACCAACATAAACCAAGAAACATAAGGTTTGATTAAGCTAATCAGTGAAGGGTTAGATCTCTACCATGGCTGTAACATATGTTACCACGCCAAATGGAAGAGCTACATCACAACCGAAGAAGAAACAAATGGTAAACCGACAACAATAAACCTCAGGGGAAGAAATGTCGACTATCATTGAGATAATCGGTCAGTAGAAGACGGGATCCGGCAAAGGGAATGTTGCCATCTCAAAACCCCAAAATCAAGTCAGAGAAGAGGGGAAACAAACACAATGTCACCGCAACCGACAACCATGAGCATCCATGTCTTTCCCTCTCCGCCGTGTGAAGGCGGAATGAGTAGATTGGCGTTAAAAGGCGGCAGAGCTCCATCCCCCCACAAACCCACTTTCTCTCCCTCCACAAAACACCAAGATATATAATATTGTTTGAGAAGGAGAGACTAAAATGAAAAACCTCAAAACTCATGTGGCCAAATAAACTCATTCAACAAACCCACGATTCATTCAAGTTGGTATTTAAATATCACTAGGTTTTTACTCTCGCGCGTTGCACGGGAAATTATTTCACAATTCCAAATACCCAGAAGTGGACACAAAACATGTTACAACGGTTAATAGTGTTACGTAAACTCCTAAAGCATCCATCATCTAATTCATATATTTTTCTGTATAAAAAGTACCAAGTTATATTGTGGATGCTTTCGAGTCTACATTCATCCATATTGCAATATCTATATTTCTAGATATGCCAACACTAATATGTGTTGCAATGTAGATGTTTTGGCATTTCAATAACCGACTAACAGTGTTGAGCAAAACTATTTGCACTGCAATTACGTAACCAACAACCTATTAGACAATAACATTCCATGTGTGATAATCCTATCAAAATCAGAACTTGGTGTAAAACGACACCAACAATGAAACATAAATCTGATTCGAGGATCAGACAATTAAGTGATATAGAAAACTATTTGCACTACCATAACTTCTTTGTTTCATGTTATGCAACACCTAAAATCTTTACCATCACTATCATCATCATCATCGTCAACTTGCCATGGAATCGGGAAAATTACGTGGATTTCATAATTCATTGATAAGAATCATTACAAAACATCTTCACTATACTTCCTTACCGGTAACCTGACCTCCAAAGGCTCTGTAGAACGGACATTTTAGTAGCAGCAATGCTACGCGTAAGTTGCAGTCTTTTTCATCACAAATACATAGGACTTGACTTCAGCAATGCAATTCCGCATCATTAGCTGCATATTTTAAAATTTTTCATTATGTTAAACAACATGAACAATAACCAACATTTTTTTAAAATAAATTGTGTTGGTGTCATCAAATAAATTTTTAGTTGCATCTTGATAGAATAGAATTTTTAGGCCAAATGTATGTCACTAATTAGTGACCCCTTCTTATCATTATGATTCAAAAGAATAGTTATTACCTTTGAGATATTACCATTGATCTCCTGACTTATATCCAAGGCGAAAATTTAGCAAAGAACTATCAAACGTGCAAGTCAAACTCGAATACCATCTCAAATTTAAAATAGATAAAAGACAAAAAAAGTCAATTAGCATAAGTATAAAAATAGATAGTGGCACTTGCATGATTTGGTCCTAAAAGGTAAGAAAATTATCAAAACTATGAACTTTTCGAGAAAATGATGCCTCATTTGGAAAGAACTTTAACAGCTTATAACATTTCGGTTAGAAATCATAGTAAACAAAAATTCATGACACTTACTCAACTAACATGTTTATCTACACAAACTCTGTTGAATGCTTTAATGCAGAATAAAATGAATGCTTTAGTGATTTAAACAAATGCTTCTGTGAGTTAAACTACAGTTAACCCATTAATGCAAAATCAATTGAAAGTAAAATATGTACATCAGAGGGCTCTCGAATGTACTGAAGTTGATTAAATCGGTGGCTGAAATTCATGTTCTTGAAGTTGAGTTCTTAAAATTGTACATATTCAATCACAATCAACTTCTTGATATGGAGTTCTTGAAACCGAGTTTTGCAACAAAAATTCTTGAATTCAAAAATTTCTAGTGTACACTGCCTGAAATCCAACATACTGAAGTTAACAAAATCATTTATACTCCGGATCATTTATAGAAGTACAACAAAATTTTCAAAGTCCATTAATTACCTTTCATAGAAGAAATGCAAAAAATAATTGATTACCTCAAATGCAGCTATCTTTTCTCTATCATCATCAAACATTACAAAAAAATACAATCTAAACCTCAAAACCTCCAAGTTAAATCAATACCTACCACCGAATAATATACAAATTGTCTAATTTCATAAAGTAGAAGAAATCCAACAAATATATCACTAAAATTACAAAAAGTTGGTTGTTTTGTTCTACCTGAATGTAGAAGTCGATTTTTGTATCCATACATGTATTTAAAGCTTTAATTAATCGGACATAATCTTGATAGGCAATTGATAGAGCTTTCTAAGTAAATTGCTTTCCATCAAAATGAGAGTATGAATCTAACTGTCAAAATTAAAGGTGAAAATGACAATTCTAAAAATAAATCTAAAAAGATATCAGATTTGATAGAAGCACAAAATAGAATTTTAAAATGTTGAACTTCAACTCAATTTCAAACATAAAAGAATAGATAATATAAACTTGTTAACTTCTAACCATTGAAACTAACAGCGCACTCACCGAAACCCTAGATATGACCATCGCTCAACCATCACATCACCGTCTCTATTGATGAGAAAAGAAACACCAAAAGTCTAGAATAGCCATCGGAATGACCATCGCATCACCGCCATCGCCAAGGCTCTCTCCCTCTTTCTCCCCTCATAGTTGCCATGAACCTACTCAGAACACGCGTAAAACAAGCAAGATGAACCTTCTTTTCACCACAGATTCGAAAATCAAAGGCTGTGATCCTTATGTTTACTGTTCATTTACCTTGGTATTTTATCATAGAGTAATGTAATAATAAAATATGTATTTTATCATAGAGTAATGTAATAATAAAATATGGTACTACAAAGATCAAACCACCAAACCAAGTGCATCAAAATGGTAGCCAAACCGTCATAAAAACAATGAGCAGAGCCACCACCGTCAGAGACGTCGAACGGAGGATCCTCCGACACCTACACAGCCGCCGGAGCCGCACCCACCTCACCCAAATCCACGCCCACATCCTCCGCCACCATCTCCACCAATCCAACCACATCCTCTCACACTTCATCTCCGTTTGCAGCTCGCAACACCAAATGCCCTACGCCCATCTCATCTTCCTCCAGACCCATCATCCCAACATCCTCCTCTACAATTCGATGATCAAAGGCTACTCTTTATCACCCCCTTCGCAAACGTCGATCCATCTCTTTTGCGCCATGAAGAAACGTGGGATTTGGCCTGATGAGTTCACTTTCGCCCCTTTGCTAAAGTCTTGTGCTAATCTTGGGGATGTTAGATTTGGGCAAATGGTCCATGGTGACGTTTTTTCACGTGGGTTTCTGTTGTTTACTGCTGTTGGAATTGGGGTTGTTGAGTTGTATGTGAGTTGTGGGATAATGGGTGATGCTCATAAGGTGTTTGATGAAATGCGTGAGAGAGATGTTGTTGTTGTTTGGAACTTGATGATTCGTGGGTGGTGTGAAATGGGAAATGTGGATATGGGTTATGGCTTGTTTAAGGAGATGAGGGTGAGGAGTGTGGTTTCTTGGAACACTATGTTATCTTGGTTGTCGAAAAGCAGGAGAGAGGGCGAGGCGTTGAGGGTGTTTCGTGAAATGTGTGATGACGGTTTTGAACCTGATGAGGCTACGGTGGTGACTATGCTTCCGGTTTGTGCTCGCTTGGGAGAGGATGGTATCGGGCAGTGGATTCATTCGTATGCTAAATCGAGTAAACTATATGAGAAACATGTTTCTGTAGGGAACTCAATTGTTGATTTCTACTGCAAACGCGGACTTCTTGATGCTGCTTTCATGGTTTTCAACGATATGCGGTTGAAAAATGTGGTTTCTTGGAATGCCATGATATCAGGATTGGCTTACAATGGAGAAGTCGAAAAGGGTCTAGCTTTGTTTGATGAGATGATCAAGAAGGGATTGAATCCAAACGAGTCCACTTTTGTCGGTGTGTTAACATGTTGTGTGCATTCAGGGTTGATTCAAAGAGGCAGGGAACTGTTTTCCTCAATGGTTTCAAACCATCAAGTCGAACCAAAGCTCGAGCATTATGGGTGCATGGTTGACCTTCTTGGGCGTGGTGGGTGTGTGAAAGAGGCTTACGAGTTGATAAAATCAATGCCCATGAAGCCAAATGCCGCATTATGGGGTGCATTGCTTAGCTCTTGTCATAATCATGGTGATATGGAGCTTGCAGAAGTAGCAGTTAAAGAGCTTATTGTTTTGGAACCATGGAATTCTGGTAATTATGTGTTATTATCAAATATATATGCAGAAAAGGGGAAGTGGGATGAAGTTGAGAAGATTAGATTGTTGATGATGAAAAGTAACATTAGCAAGGAAGCAGGGCATAGCATGATTAGGTGACTGTTAAAATTAGCAATTTTGTAATAAGTTATTAATCATTTTGCTAATGAACTCAAGACTACATTAGACTCGAGGTAGATATGGTCTGTGTCCTAAAAAGCACGCCTAGCCACGAGGCACAACAAGGCGATGATCAAATCAGCAACAAGTGAGACGCGCTTCTGCATCTTCTATTTAACCGTGAATGAAGCCTATTGCTCAACAGTCATTTCTTATATTTAACCACAGTCGAAGCTGTTACAAAGAAAGAGCATAAATCTGTAACTTACTAAAACAAAGAACAAATTTATCATTATATAAAGATATTATTAGATAGTTCATGTTGCTTACAATTGATTCTGGCATTCTGCATTATGATAGAAAAGTGTAATCATGAAATTTTGTAAAACATATTAAAAACATATTTGGTGGAGATGCGGGGTATCGATCCCCGTACCTCTCGCATGCTAAGCGAGCGCTCTACCATCTGAGCTACATCCCCCTTGTGGTGTGTCACCTTCACTAAGTTACATAAACAAGATAGATAATATTTAAAAGGTTCATCTTCTTTACACCAAAGAGGCGAAGAAAGTATTTGGGGATTGGTGATGAAAATCGCTCTAGAATATAGTTGGTATTTGTAATTATTAACGAGCCGAGCTCAACCATAGATTTTCAGCTCGGTTTTAAAACCAATCTTAGCCGAGTTGGCTTGGATTAAATTAGAGCCGAGTTCAAGCTTGTCTTGGTTTGACTCGGTTCGGCTCATTATCGGCATAAATAATAAGTATTTGGGTTGATACGTTATGTAGTGATTATTAATGTTATCAATGTCACGAAGCACTACCAAAACTTCTTTTGAATGAGAAATAATACATATATTTCATAAAAGAAAGAATTGATAATACTTCATAATAATATTAACCACATAATACTTGATGATAAAAGATATCAAGACATACAACTTTTGTTTTTTGGGAATATATGATTAAGTGAAGGTTAATTAGAATTATGCATATATATTCACCGTTTGCTAGCCACTCCGTTTTTTTTAAGATAAAATTGTATTATTTTCATATTTTGGATTATAAATTACTCGATATTCATTGGACATTTTAATAATGTTTGGTTATGTTACTATCGGAATCAAATATACGTTATAACCTATGGATGAAACACATTTGCTATGTTAGGAGTGTTAGAATTTGTAAGTAGCTCCCAGAATGTTAATAATACAAAGTGGATAGCGAATACCGAAATTTCGCTAGGGTAAGGGCAAAATATGAGTAGGGTCAATGTTTACGGTTTGTTTTGTAAATAAATAAATTAACAAATAATTAATTAATAATGTAAATGCTACCTAAAGTAGAGAAGGAAAAAAAATCTAAAAGATCTAATATCATTGATAGTGTTAGATGATTTATATCGTGAGTAATGATTAATGTTTATTAATTTTGTTGTCATACTAACGCTTACTAAGCATTACTTTTTTATGATAACTAGTTCTATTATCTCCTGCGTTACGCGTCGAGAGTTTGCTGGTTTTCTCTCGAGCTACACGAAGTGAGTCTGGTTGTTATCTTATCATCTCATCAAAAATTATAAAAGTGAATATTGAAACCAGTCAAGATAATATCAACGCTACAACAATGGTTTTCGCTCATAATAGTTTAGTTTGTTACACTAATAATACTTTAATTTTTTTTCAACTAAAATAACTAGAAATAATGGATTGATATAATTATATAAAACCAAATGTTAAGTATTTTATTAAGAAAATGAGATAAAAAGTGGCATTTTACCATGAAAATATATGCCAAAACAAAGAAAAAAAACCTGTTTGGGCAGAAAATTACACAACAAAAGTGCAATGGAAGAGTTATTTGTAAATTCTTAAACTTTGATGGCTATAAAACAAAAATCTAAAAAATCTACTGTAGCACATGAGTTGGTTTTTAATATGTATATAATAGATTTTGACTATTTTAATTATGAGGAAGCAATTGTTAAAATCTAATCAGACCAAAAAGAGTTTAGAAAACAAATAAAAGAATATTAGGTTTAATAGTAAGTTAACTTAGAATATTAGTTGAGGGGGACTATTCAAACTTCATAGGACTATATTGCATCCTTAAAACTAATAATTAATTGTAAAATGTGATCATTTCACTACCATCTGGTGGACTAAGGCGGTGCAACTGGTGGACAAAGGCGGCGGTCTTGTTGGAAGATACATGCAATAACATAATGTAAATTCTGTTTTAAGTCATGTATATACGTCACTTATACATACAGTTGATATTTGTATAGTATATAATATAATATAATTTTTGTGACATGTGTATAATATCCTAAAAACATTTAAATAAGAGTATTTACATGTTTTGTTTATGCAAATGAGACTTCATCATAAAAATTGGGAGACGAGGAGTTTATTTTACGAGGTGAATTATATCTTGAAGCTCTAACAAACGGATTGGGTTTGCAACTTCGTTATGTTAGCCTGTCTACTCTTGATTAACTTTTTAAAATTTGTTTTACGTTCCTACTTCAATCGATCAACTATTTTCCATCAGAATTTTAAAATAAACAAGATTTACATGTAACTACTGATATATTTTGGTTCACATGTCTAACCTTTTCTTGGTTTACATAAAATTTTAGGTTTAATCTTTTGTCCATCCTCAATACATAACCCATTTAACACTGCAAATTTAATTTTTTAAGTAAAAGCTACTAACTATTTAAATTGATCTTTATACACATCACATTCTTTTATCCATTCTTTCCTTTCTTTATGATCCTTTAGTATTATCGGGAACTCTCAAAAGAACAATGACTTTTGGCAGAGGGTCCATATATACTTCAAACAGGGTAGCAATATGGTGAGAAGTGAGAACAACGGATAACCTACGTTCTCACTAGCATATGATAAAACGAAAGGTGTCTGTATTCAACGGCATCTGCATTCAACTACAAAAACAAAAAATTAGTGGTTGTTCTGATGATCAATTGCTTAGACGTGCCCGTGAGATGTATGAAGCCGCAGAAAGTACGCAATTTGTGTACGATCATGTTTGGATCCTTCTCAAAGACGAGCCGAAGTGAAAAGAACAAAAAGGTCTTGAGCAAAGTCAAACTGTAAGTGGTAAAAGATCTGCTGATAATATTTCATCTGAAATTAATAACTACTTTAACCTCAATAATGATAATGAATTAACAATTGATGATTTTGGGAATAAAGTTGAAGAACTTCCACGTCCAATGGGCACAAAAAAGGCTAAATCGATGGCTAAAGGTAAGTTTAAAGGCTAAGCTAAAGTCGACTCGTCACAAATAAATGAGATCATCGGACGCTTTCAAATTTTAACAGAAATAAGAGAATCCACCATTGGTGAAATTGAATCCAAAACGCGAGAATATGTTGATATTAAGCGGAAAGATGTTCAAGCCCGTGAACAAGAAATCGCACTACATGAACAAGAGATTGCATTGTGTGAAGAAGAAATTTTTTTTAAGGATACAACCTACATGAATCCCAATCAAATCGTACTCCATAAAAAAAATATGTGACAACATTAGGGGAAAGTATGATATTTAGGTAGTTTAATTGTCGTATATTTTAAGTTATGTATTATTTAGTTAATGTAACTTTTAATTATGTAATGTTTGAATTTCAAGTTTTCAAAATTTAGAATTTTCCCTTTTACAAAAAATATTTAATATAAAATTTTAAAATTTCCCTCTAAAAATATTTAACTTTTTATATTTTAAAATTAAAAATTTCCATCCAACAAAAGTCATATAAATATTTTATATATTAATATATAAGATTGATAATTAAAAATAAATGTAAAATATGATAATAATATGACAATATTTTTAGATGTTTTTAAATTTTACTATTAGAGAGGTCTTTTGAGTTTTTTTAAAATAAGTGTTTTTTATATGACTGCTGACTAGGCATATTTTTTAATGTTTTTTTATTTCACTGGTCTAAGTAAACAAGGATATAACTCATTATAAGTTTATAACTCTATAATATAATTCTATAAATTATTATTACTTTTTTGTTTATTTTTTCATCTGATAAATAAATTTGTTTCTCAGTATGCATTCTAAAAATTTTAATAATCGTTGTTACTAAATTTAATATTTAGTTAATAATTTCTTTATTCAACATGTAAAACAGTGTTACTAGCCTACTTGTATAATAATTCTAAATACACGGCAACTTAAAAGTTTCCAACAACTCATGACCCAAGCTCTATCTAGATCACATTTAACGTAACTTTCCAACAACTCACGACCCAATTGAAAACATTACTCTCCATTACAAGCCACAATCACTTGCCACCCAAAAGCACCACATCATCAACCAAACCAAAATCACTATCAATCTCTTCTTCAAGTAGTTGATGACCCACAGACAAAAGCATAATATATGACATACCAACAATATGTAACACAGAACATATAACTAAAAACCAAATCCCTTACAATGTTCTTGCTTCATTTCCTACTTGATGTATTGAGAAACCCACTTAAAGCCATCACCATAACCCATTTTCCTCACAATGCTACACATGAACACCTCAAGAGGCCTAACACCTGTGTTTTCCAGACTCACCTTACCTTTGCCTGTAGTGAGGCCAGTGAGCCCCATGTGATAACGTAACTCGTCTTCCGAGGCTGCATACAGGATGTCAATCTTGTTGCCTAAAATCAAGAAAGGTACGCTCGCCAATGATTCGTCTGACAGCAGGGCGTCTAGTTCTTTCTTTGACTCTGCAAATCGTTCTTTGTCATATGCATCCACTAGGTAGACAACAGCATCCACCTTTATATCAAATACACACACGCAAATGAGACAGTTAAGATCATTAGATGTCTACCTAATATTAATCCAAACACAATGTTTATAAGCGCACCAAATATTAACAAAGAGAATATACAGACAGATGCATTCTAATTGGCACCAAAAGTGCTGTAGACAGATGCTAGTTTACCATCACATACACATACCCATATACATCTATAATATGTGTGTAATTGTGTATGCACATGTGTATATATAATTATATATGTATGCATGGGTGTGTGTGCGCAACCATGTATAATATCATCTGTTTGAATTTATTTAGAACTACAAAAACTAATCAACCGACCTAAATGTTTTCCTTAACACACCATTGAAAGAAGTTGCTCAAAGATTCAAACAATCAATTTCAATGTACTTTAGACGTCGTTGGTTATGATTTACTGTAATCACCATCTTTTTGTTAAATAATTGGATGGACAATTTAAAGGATTGTTTGAGCACAGGAGCTGAAGGAGAAATCATAGAGTCATGTGATTAGAATATAACTGAAATTAGTTGGACCAAAATTCCTCCAAACAAGGCATTAACGTAGCATAATGAGAATCATTTTGGTAGAGGTATCAAGGAGCTAAAGATGGTTTACTCTATATAAAGTAAGATACATTTTTGGTAGAGGTATCAAGGAGCTAAAGATGGTTTACTCTATATAAAGTATGATCCATTCATAGTTCGATAAGAATGTTTATGTTAATAATTCAAACAGGGAACAAATAAGAAAAGTAATAAATGTTACATTTTTTTAAATGATCGCTTTTATTTAATTGATCATGACTTGAATATAATCACTTGATTGTAAACTTTTGTAATAAAACAAGGGAACAAATGTGTAAAGAACGCATAAAGATACAAATTAGGGGGCAAAGCAACAATTTCAACTTTTTGGTTATTACATAATCAGCCCCTAGAGCCGTGTTTTCTTAACAAACAGACAACAAGAATATGGTAAAGAAGCAGACACGTGTTTAGCACCACATATTTTGGCGAGATAACTAATTACCCAAGGCCAAAAACCAACAATAGACCTAAAACAATCATCTTACATAAGTACTCGACAACAAGACCATGCACGCAAAAAGGAAGTTCAAAATTAGAGTGTGAATGTGTTATTAATCATCTTTTCTTCCAGTATGGAAATAGCAGAGGAAGTTCAGAACAAATGTGGTTTTTTCCCTAAATTTGGTGTGTTAATACGATGAGAATTGATATTTTATTAATTACGAATTGCGTTAAATGTACATAATTAAAATCTAAGAAATTTATCAGGTTTTTCGTATGTTGGCTTCTTCATCTGTAGAATAAAATTAAAAACTGAATTGTCAATGCCTAGTTGTGCCTTTGACTACAAAAGGTTATACTGTCCAAATATGCAACCAACCCCATGTTCTTTGTATAACCCATCCATCACAAAAAAGGGAGGTACCTTTTCACCTTCATAAAGTACTTCATACCTTCAATGTTTACACACTTTATTCTAGTGAAATTAAATTTCTTTTAATGTAACTACATTAACACTAACCTAATAATATCCAAGGATGGAGGGAAGGTTTGCTCTCGTCTCACCCTCCCCATACCAATAGCTATTTACTATGAGTCAGGATTCTACAGGTAGGTGCGTTTGTTTGTTTGTTTATTAACAAACTAATATACCATTCATATCAATTTTGAAGTAGAAAAGTCAACAGCAAACAGTGATGTAGCTAAATTCAAAGGTCAAAAGTCCAGAACAAAACAGGTGGAATGACTTTCATCAAGGACTACCATTATAACAGAAGAATCCACAAGAAAAGAATCATATGCAATTATGCATCAACAGATACTTAATCTTTCCAATTCCAGACAAATCATACCTTCGCATAATAATCTTTCCAAACCCTACGAGCGATCTGATGACCTCCCAAATCAAAAGCCTTAAACTTAATCTTCCCGATACTCAGTTCTTCAGACGTCGGATACTGCGTCGGCTGATGCTGAACCAGCCTCTACCAAAATCAAACCAACACAAAGAAAACAAATTAATGACCAAATAATGAAATTTGTAAGATCATAACGATTAAAAAACTCACCTCATCTTTCAACATGTGAAGCAAAGTGGTTTTACCGGCATTATCGAGCCCTAAGAACAAGATCTTAGCCTCCTTCTGCCATAGACCTAACGACGCCAAAACTCCATAAAACCAATCCACCAAAAACATGATTACAAGTCGATTAACCTAAATTTAAACAAAATTTGACAGCAACAATCGAATTAATCGATTTAACGAACAAAAACGTTGGAAAATCCCGTGATTGATTAACAAGAATCGCCCGCTTGCTGTGATTATATATATTATATGTGGTAAACCCTAGAGCAAGAAAGGTAGAACACAAATTGAATGTTGTTGCACAATTTGGGAATTTGGGTGTTTTTGGTAGTATATGAATATCTACGAAATGGGGAGTGTGTGTGTGTGTGTGGTGAAATGTCAGCCGTTGGATCTGTGAATGTAAAGGGTGAGTGTATTGGACCAATAAGAATTGAGAGAAATGAAATTATGGTGTCATCAAGTGAATTTTAGCCGTTAGATAGGTAGTTTGAATTAGCTCTGCTCAGGTCTCTATTGTTTGCTCGTTGCACCCTTAAGGATTCCTTCAATTTGGTCCATCAGAAATAACTTTTTGGCATGTTTCACTTGTTCTTTTGGATTTGACGTTATGCCCCTGTAGATTTTTCAATGTTGTAAAAATCGCTATACACTAGTCGGGCGGTGAGATGACGACTAATAATTAATCTTGATTAATCGGATCGAAAGTTTAATATATAATTTTCAGTTTTATATATAAATACATACATATCTGGTTGGAATTTCAATGTTTAAGCAGGAATTCTCATGTTTTCGCCGGATTTTCTTAACTGTGTCGGGAAAGTCGCTAGAATCTTGTCGGAACCCTACCGTAATCTTGCCGGAATCACGATTTTTGGGCCGATTAAGACCGCCTAAGGTCTGGCTAGGTTTGATTTTGACCGACTAGGTCCGACCACCGGTTTTGGCCCCAATTAGGTGAAATCGCCAAAGTTGCACCCTAATTTCCAATTAATCGCTAACTAGTCACAGACTAACGGTGATTTTACAATACTTTTTTGTAAATGACACTCTATTACTATATGTTAGGTTAACATCAAAAGATCTTGTTAGGTTTGTAACAAAAACTCTCACTTAGAGACTTTGACTTCACCATGCATGGTAATACATGACAATTTCATATAACACCTCAAATTTTTGGTTAAAAGTTAACTATGTCAGGATTGGAAAAGGACAAAGGGGCTCTTGGTTATTAAAATGAAACAAATGGACTAAAGTTGTTTGAACGGGAAATTGTTGTTCAAAAAATTACTATCAAGAGAAAGATGACCACCCCACATTTCTTCTTGTTCCTTCGGATGAATATTTTAAAGGGAGAAAGAAAGTCTTCATCCTTGCAAAAAGGGTAAGGTTTCATGTCCAAAATGTTCATACCGGCATAAATCTAGCTTATACTTGATGAGGTATAATGTCTTATATATAATTTTAATGCAAAAAATTGAAGGTTGATTGTGTCTCACTCCTACTTGTCAAGAAGCATCATTTCTAGATTTTTTTTCTTATTTACGGTTAAGAGGTGAGTTCTATATGCAATTTTATGTGTATGTTAATGATTTGAGATGATAAACATACTCATGAATGTTCTTTTATAGATCTACTTGTGTTAAAAGTAAAATTCACATATTTATACATCCATGTTCTAGGGTTTAAGATATGGTATGTAAGTATGTGTGTGTATGTATGATTATGAATGTAGAACCCTAATGTTATGCATGTAAGATCATTTTTATGATAGTGTGATAATGTAAACATAGAATCATATGAATAACAGAAGGCTTAAATGCCTTCAAGGGTGATACAGTGCCTCAAGTGGGTTGGTTCTTTATTTTATAACTACGTTGATTAAAGAGTGAGAAAGATTTAACAAAAAAATGCTAAAGATGTTAATGAAATGTATTCAAATGGATTTAAGTGTTGATATCTATGAAATATTTGGATCCAAGTGTCAAGATATAAATATTAGGTTTGAAATGGCTATTTAAATGAAACCATAAGCAAGAAAATACACTTTAGCTCTAAAGAATAAATAGGATAGTTTATCCAAAAATATTTTTTTCAATATAGTAAAATGAAACATAAATATTGTATGCATATTGAAATAACAAATCAAACAAATTTTTAAATGATCCCTGTAATGATCTAACATGACCTTAGCTCCTCTCATTTTTCAGTTACAACTTATAGACTAGGGTGTAATGTAATTTGTTCTCAACTTGGTCTCCCTCTGCTTAATGTATAAAGTTATAACTTTGTTATCATTTATATGCTCACCCAATTAATAACATAATTATCATTGCATAACAATATCACTCTAAGGAACGAGAAAATGATGATAGACTTGGTTTTCCTTTACCATCACCCTATAACTCTTGCAAACATCTAATCAAGTTTGTGTGCAGAAGTTACAAAGAAGATTTTAAAAATTATATATGTATTTTGAAGATATTAATCTTTTAGAAACAAAGGAGGGGAGACGTGCAGGTTTCACTACAGCAACTATGTGACCATGTCTTGCTTCTAACGTACGAATACACCACTCCATGTTTCAACCTTGATTCTTGAATGACCAGATTGCAAAAGTATGTTTGTCAATAGAAAGACGAAGGAGTGATGATGCTAAGAGAAACTCGCGAACGAGAAAGGAGTGAAAAAGGAGTGAAACTATTGAATGATGACAAGCAGGGATCAAGGGTGCAGTTTGGGTGCAAACTGCAAAAGGGGATACTTCACTAAAGGTGGGTGCCAAAAAATTGAAGGCTGTCAAAGCCAAATAGGATATGTGTTACTATTTGTCAAAAAATTGAAACTAGATTAATATTTTTTTTAAAGTTGGAGACGAAAGGTATAGTTTTAACAAACCACATTGACTATCAAAATAATTTAGGAGTTGTTTGATAGTCTCTGGTTCAGAAATGATTCAACACTTAATGGTTCAGACTGTTTTATTTCGCGAGCAAATGTCTGAATGGTTCACACATTTGTCTTTGAATGGTTAAGTATTATATTAGTGTTGAATGGTTAAGATGTCTAATGCTGAATGGTTAAGACCTCTTATCTGAATTGGTCAGGCATTTGCATTTGAATAATTAAACGATATATTACTTCTTAATGGTTTAGACATTTTAATGGTTCAACACTTAATGTTTCAGATATTTTATTAATTCAGCACTTAATAATTCACAAATTGTCAAAAAGCCTCTTACTCTTTAACATATTTTTAAGTAGTTATCTGACAAAGCATGACGTTTATATGGCTTTGTTTGTTACTTTGTGGCAACTAAAAAAAGGACAAAAAAACAAAAGAAATAGAAAAATAAAACATTAACACGATACTTTCTCCGAATTAATCTTCTTTGACTACATTATCCGCTCGCCCTTCTCATGCTCTGGTCACAATCTTCTCGTTGCACCACACGACCTATTAGACATAATTAAATATATGTGTTTGTACAAAGACCTAATTTGTTTTGTCTCTATTATTGATGTATGCTCTATGTAATTCTATTGTGTATAAAGCATGGCTCTCCTCACGTTCCATATGGTATTATAGATCCGGTCGTTCCTTCTCACCTCTCTTTTCTTCTTCATCTTCCCCTGCCTTTTTCCCTTCCCTTTCCCTCTCAACCATGGCAACACCTTCCTCCTCCAACAATGAAGGCACCATCGTCCTTTATCTTGAATGCTTATCTTTCGGAAGAAGCCATGGTTGAGGTTCTTGGTCTCTCCTCTGCTCGTGAGATCCGACTCACACTTGAAAATACCTACAACAACACGTCGATTGAATGTGTCCCACGGCCCACATTAACTTTCCATACTACCATTACACCATCTATCCACGTCCCACACCATCAACCAGCATTACCATCCTCCGATCACATTGTTCTATGTTTTTATCTTCTCCCCTCCCATGTAAACCCCCATCTTCTCCTAAATAAATAAGGTATTTAGGGCCTAATTGTGTAAGGAGGGGGTGATGGTTATTGTTTTGATGATGCTTAGTTTTATGGTTTGATATATTGCATTTCAGATTATTTGTTAATATGAAATAACTCAGAAGTAAATCATTTGGTCATAAACACAAACACAAGCATTTTCCTCTACTTTCAAAGCAATTCAAATCAGGGGCAGAAAATCTGCTGGCATTACACTCCCAAATAGTTTTATATATCATCTATTAGAAACGCCCTAAAACCATTTTTAAAAAAAATTAAAATCTTTAAAGTCTAACCCCTCAGCTCAGATTCCAAGTTATGTTTCTACCCCTCATCTATAGCTCATCCTTCACTTCACTTTCTTCCGACTCTTCCTCCTCCTCTGCTTCAGCCTCATCATCCTCAGCCTGAAACAAGATCATTCTCGGTAAACAAATTATATCCACCAAACATAAAAGAATTATAACCATCAAATATACCCATTTTCAAATATGAAAATACTAGTGACTTTTGGTTGGATAATAAATATGATATTATGAAATTTCAAGCTTTAAAATGCAAATAAAGAAAGTAGAGAGAGAAAGCCTTACATCAGAATCAGCTGGATCATCCTTTGATTCTTCATCTTCTGTTTTCTTTTCTAGCTCTTCAAATGCTGCCTTCTCAGCCTACAACAGAAAGAATTGATAGTAAGAAAGAGAACATGACAGTAAGTTTATAGGAAAAATGATAGTAAGAAGGAGAAAATGGTGGTAAGTTTATATATAAAAAAAAGAAACATACATCTTTATGTTTGGCCCATGTCTCTTCTACCAATTGTTTGGCATACTCAGGATCATCACATATCAACACGTTGTCAAAGAGAGTTCCTGATTTTACCTGCGAATTAACCATAACATTGTTTCAGTATTCGATTCTCAGAGATGAATGCTTAATGCATATTAACAAAAACTTACCTGCCATAGCTCTATGCCAACATATTTCAACTTGGGGAAAACATACAGATCAGGGTCGTCCTTAAAATCTATATTCAGAAAAGATTCATCATCAGTACAAACAAGAGTAGATATTAAAGATGATTGTATATCAACAGCAAGTTCAAAGCTAAAAGGAAGAATACCTGGGTTGTCAATCATGGGTGCCTTCCATTTCCCTTTGTAGTTCGGGTTCTTGATTTTCTGTCAATCAGAAAGCATTCATATGTAAGTTTAATCCTGTTAGCTTTAAAAATATAAAAATCTGAATGTTAAGCATTTAATCCGCAAACCTTTGCTTTCCATGGACCCTTGTACTCTGGGTTTGGAATAGTTGGCACTGTCCACTCACCGTCTTCCTCATCATCCCAATCTTCAGGCTGAAATTTAACCCATCTTGATCAGTAACTACATAAAAATAACTTTTAAAATGGAACTTGCATACCTTTTTGGCATCTGGGTCAGGGATCTCCTTTGGAATGTCATCATAACCCTAATCATCATAGAAAACATTCAAGTTTAGATTCCCATTTGAATATCAGAAAGAAAATCAGAACCAATGGACAGTTTACTACCTCAGGTTTCTTGTCTTCGGGGTCGGGAATGTACTCCTTATCGTCCCAATCTTCAGGCTACCATCACAAAATTTAAAATTGATTAACCATTGTAGGGGACACTCTTTAAAATTGCACAAACAAACTATTTCCCTTTTGATTGAATTTACCTTTTTAGCTTCAGGGTCCTTTATCTGCTTTGGCGGGAGAAGATCCCAATCAGAGTACAAGCTTCCCTTCTGCCTCTCTACATTATCGATTAAGATAGTGTAGGTAGCGTCAGGGCGGAGAATGAAAGTATAAACATGTGAAAGCTGGTCTGTCTCACAAGGAACATCTTTCTTGATCAATTTGTTCTCGCCGTTGTATGTAAGAATCGCGTGAACCTTCTTTGTCGCATACCCACAAATATCAGGTCCAAACATGATACTGCAGTCAAAATCAACATCAAACTATAAGCAATCATAACATGAAGAAAGATATGAAACCTTAAAGGCAGGAATTGTAGATGTAAATAACCTGTATGGAGTATCACCACCGAATTTCTTTTGATCCACATCACCACTGAGCAATTTCATGTAGCCACCACCGCAATCAAGCTTCTGCTCGTGCTTAACAGAGAATTGGAAAACTAAAGTTTTATCCTTGTTGCTGAATTCAGGGAACTCAGCTGAAATTGCATAAAACCTGTAGTCTTCACTGGTCTGTATACCTGTTATACAAACAAAAAAGCAATTAATTTCAGCTGTACATAAACTTAATAATTATGATAACTGATCCATACTACTTCTGCTGATAACCATTTACATCCGACAAACTATCATTCCAATCGAAATGAGTACAAGAATTACCTTTATCATTAGCATCTCCATTCCATTTACCAGATGTATAGTTCCACTCCCCAGCCATGTTCTCATCTTTCTTCCAGTCAGATTTAACCCAACGACTCTCCCATCCATCTGACGAAATAATATCGAATCAAATGGATAATATAATTAGCAAAAATGTTCATGTAATATCACAAAAATGCTAAATGCCAGTGCATCTTCAATTTCCTGATGGTATGCTCCCCTAAAGCAGTCCAACGATCAAAACTGTTACCATCGGCAACCAATCTCTACCGTAGAGAATCAGTCAATTACTCATCCACCACAATAACAGACACAGATCCATTCACAATTAGCCCTAATTTAACGACATCAAACTCTAATCGTAATTCCAGGAAGAACAACAGCAATAACCCTTGCACATAACATAATACAATCTCCGAACGCATCAAATTCACGTCAAACCCCTACATTCTACACACAATTTCTCAAAACCACTTCGATCTAACGATCCCGATCACCGTATAAAGTATAAACTAATCTAATCTAATTCACATATCAACAAACCACCTAACCTACACATAACAGATCCGATCAACATACACACATCAGACAAACACATGACCACACCAAATCAATACATCAAACTAACAGCTACATTCATCGGAATAATAAAATTACAAATCAACAAAAAGTTACCTTCAAATCGTTCCTCGAAGAACACTTTAGCAGAAGCAACAGACAAGAGTAGTAGCGAGAGAAATGCGATAGAAGTAGGGTTTAACCTCCGATCCGCCATTGTTACACAGAGTGTGAGATCACTAGGTGCAGAGTGGGGTTTATATATAAGCGACTTCGTCTTTGGTAATCACGTTGGATTAGCGTTGAGTTTCACAAGGGAGTTGGTCCACCGTGGAGCCTACGCTGACGTGGGCGAATGAGAGCTTGCCATGTCATGGATTTGTGTCATGGGTGCAACGTGGCGGGTGTTGATTGGGTGTTACTACGAGCCGGCTGCCACGGGAGGATTGTTAGGTATATATATGCGTTTGCGAAATTTGGGTTTAGGTATTTACGATATTTGCCATTTTTTGTTTGAAACTTAATTTATTATTTTTTTGTTAACTGCAAGCAAATACATTCTATGTTTTGAAATCTTAATCTCTAGTTAGGAATTAGGATTAAGCTCCCGCGTTGCAACGGAGGCGTAAAACCAAAGATATACCAGGTATCACCAATAACTTACTGTCGTCAATGATCATTAACACCAAAAAAATATTGAGTCATGCATACCTCTTGCGGCGTTTTAATATGGATAATCTAAACCGAAACATAAAACACATTACGGTTGTTACACACAAAAATAAAGATAAAAACGTTGAACCAAATACGCATGATGTGGCATATTAACTCGAAATTTTTAGACTGACATGTAAAACGAACAATTTGTAAGAGAAGAAAGTTATATGTGAGTAAAGTTGAAAGTGAAAAAAATGTTAGAGTTAAATGTAAACAATAAAAACTATTAGGGTTAAAAGTAAAAAAGAAAAAAGTACAATCTACAAAACATCATGTACAAACTATAATGTATAATCAAGTTAGAAATTAATAATATATATAATATGACATTTCAGGAGCAAGTGAGTAACTTTACACAATTATAATTAATTTTTAAAATGTTTCAATTAGATAATTTAAGATTAACCAACTATTTGGTTGAGTGGTAGACTCATCATGACGTGCTCTAGAGAAAGTTGTGAGTTTGAATCTTACCTGTAGCAAAATTATTATTGGTGAGCCGTGTTTTACAACAGAAGGTCTTCGGGTGGCGGGTTTTAGATATATTGCATTTCATCCTATTTTTTTTTTGTTTTTTTAATATAATTAACATATTTTTTTATTTAATAGGATTTCATAAATCGAAATTCCGACCCTGACTTTTTCTCCTCAATTACCTTCTTGACATAAAAAATTTTCAATTATTACTTTATTTGATGATTTATTGATTCAATTTAAAAAATATATATATAAGTGATAAAAAAGAAATACTTTTAAAACTTTATTATTATTCTGTGATATTTTAATACTAAAATATCTTATTGAAATACACCACATACTATTTGTTAAGGATGTATCATCTTTTCTTTTTCAATAATATTGTGTGTTTTGATTTGGTTGACATGACATTTGATTTAGGACAGATGCCGATCTTGAATTATTTTGTAAAGTGAGCGGGGGTGAAATTAATTTTTTTATGGGGGACGAACTTGATATTTATATAAAAATGTACACAACCGGGCCAAAAATTTTACATCATCGGGCTAAAATTTAACACTACGGATGAAAAAATAGCCCCCCGACCCCTATGAAGTTCCGCTAGTGATTTGGGATAGGCACACGCTATCACACGTGAAAACAATCTTGAAGGTTTGATAGGGCTCAGATGCTATTAGTTTATAATGTTTTTCCGAATCAATTAGTTTACATAAGGTTTTGATTTCTTTGATTTGGTTTTGCTTGTATGAGCATGAGTTTGTGTATCTATGTATTTCTTTCAGTGTGGTTAAAAACTAGAGATTGTTTAAACTTTAAAACAAATTTTGATTCTTAGAAACAAGTTTTTGTTAGAGTAAATTATCATTTGCATCCTGCTGTTTGTTTATTTTAACCACTTGCATCCCCGCGGTTTCAAAAATGCCATCCGGCCCCTAACGTTTCATTTTTTTATATCCATTTGTATCCAAAAGCCTAACACCGTTAGTTTTTCCATTAGTTCTTTTATAAAAAGACTAAAATGCCCCTAAGAATTAAAAATAAAAATAAAATTGTGAGCCACCTATATCTTCTTCTTTTACAATCAACTTGCAAATGATACAACCACCTACATGCCACATCTTCCTCTTTTTCTTCTTCTCACTACATCCACCCACACCCATCAACACCATCACCCACCACCCAAACCATTTTCTTCCTTTTTTCTTTACATCCACCGCCACCCACCAACACCACCACCCACTGGTCATTGGTGAAACCATACATTAACACCATGAGCACCACAACCCAACTCTACCACAACCTCCCCTCACCACCACAGCAGTCATCACCCACCACCAACCAGACCTACTATAAACACTAATTACCACCGTTTTAAGCCTCCATTCCTTCTTATATATGTAATTTCAAGTCTTTTCTAGTGATGTGGTTGTGGTGGTGTTGATGGGAGCTATTGTGGTGGTGATTGACAGCTATGGTGGTAGGGATGGGGCGGCGAGATTGTAAAGCGGAGCTGTAAAGCGGACTCGCCGGAGCGGAGTCGCCTTCTTAGATCTGTAAAGCGGAGTCGCCGGATTGACGGTGGTGGTGGTGCGAACACCAGCTACGACACCCCTTCTCCGACGTACTTCGTCGCCCCTGTGGCGATTCTTTTCTAGTAATTTCAAGTCTTTTCTCAGATCTGTAAAGCGGAGTCGCCGGAGTGACGGTGGTGGTGGTGGTGGTGGTGGTGCTAACACCAGCTCCGGCACCCCTTCTCCGACGTACTTCGTCGCCCCTGTGGCGATGATTAAGCCGGCGAGATTTCCGGCGAATGTGAACAACGGTGGAGACAGGTTACCGCCCAAATTGATGTTACTGTATCAGATGTTAACGTCAATGACCCGTCGGGACTTCGCCGGAGACCGCCCTTCATCACCACAAAATCAGGTTGTGGCGGTGGTGACGGGGTTGTTGTGGTCGCGACCGGGTGGTTGTGAGGGTGGTTACGGGGCTGTTGTGGTGGTGGTGATGGGGTGGTTGTGGTGGTGGTGATTTGAAGAAGATGATGTTGATGGATGGGACCCATAAGGTTTTTTATGTGTGTTTTAATTTTAAGGGTAGTTTCGTCATTTTAATAATAATTTTAACAAAAACATTAATAGTGTTACTCATTTGAACTCAAATGAAGATAAAAATGAAACGTATAGACTCAAATGAAGATAACATGAAATGTCAGGGGCCGAATGACAATTTTGAAACCGCAGGGATGCAAGTGGTTAAAATGAACAACCATTAAGAATGCAAATGATAATTTACTCTTTTGATTATTTAGTTCTTGGGTTGGTGAAGGTTCGTTTAACCAAAGATGAAATGTAATTTGTGTTGAAGAGTAGTGGGTAAAAGGGGATAACGACTTCTAAAAGATGACGAATGTCCAAACAAATTCATAAATTTGAAATGGTAATGTGTGTATATATATATACAATTTAGAAAATATAAAATCAATATGAAAACATGAATTTATATTATAAAGTGATCTATGATGAATATATGCATATAAATGAGATGAGAGTCAATAAGTAATAGGATATAAATAGGTGTGCACTATTTATAAAATTATGATTGGTAAATAAACAATATATATATAGAGAAAAATATATTTTGATAAGGAAGCTAAAAAGAATAGATTAACTAAAACTTTTTACCAAAGTTGTAAGTTAGCGTAAGAGATTTTCAAAATACATTTGCAAACATAGTATTTTTTAATAAACAAAATTGGTTTTTATTCATGAGGATTATGTTTTTTTTTTCTTTTTTTCCCTTTAATAAACAGATTTTCTTATCTGGTCATCAAATGCGAGATATCCTAATACCCGAATTTCAGTTATATTATCGTACACGTATGGATTTTTGATATTAGTTAACCCGAAATGGAATTTTCTTTAAAACTACTTTAGCTAGCTTTTAAAACATTCTTTCAATGTGACATATTATACTTCCAACTTCACTTTTGTTCACATCTCTCCAACCTCATGTCATTATCATTATTTTCATTTTATTCATAATATAATATTTATGAAAGGGTAACTTTCAAATGCAAATTATCATCTAGAAATTATAGAACATAACTACCATCATCCACCGGTACAAAGTCCGGTAGTTTAAATCATGTCCAAACAAGTAACAATAATATCAAGTGATATTTAGTTTCTATCGTTTATATAATATATAATACTAATTACCAACTTATTTATGTTTAATGTTTTGTACCTTATGTTTTGTAGATTGTAAATTACTTTGTCTTTTCTTTAATTTTATACTTTTAACTCTATAGTTTTTAATTTTCACATTTAAAACTAACACTTTTTTTCACTTTCAACTTAAATTTCATTTACTTTGAATGTTTACAAAATTTTTATTTTACGTCTTGGTCGAAACTTTTCGAGTTAACATGCTGCAACATGCATATGTGGTTCAATATTTTTACATTTATTTTTTTGTTTAATGCTTACGTTGTATTTTGCGTTCCGTTCTAATTAACACACATTAACACGTTGTAACGCACGTGCATAGTTCAACGTTTTTACGATTATTTTTCTTTCGTTTTTAATTATTTTGTTTTACGAGTTGTCCTGATGTTAATGATCGTTAACAATCGTGTGACATTAATGTTACTTGGTACGGTTTTATGGTCTTACCACAACGCATGGAGCTGAATACTAGGTTAAGCACGAACCTATTACACATCAAAGGGTTCAAAGGCCGGTAAAGTTTTGGTTCATACTTGGTAAAATAAAAATGTTTGTAGAAAGTTCACATATATTGTGATAGTTAGCTTAGTATCACATGCCATATATTTACTTGTTTAGGCTAGTTAAATAATATTAATTATCAACTTAATGATTTATCATTGATTGTATAATAAGTAATAAAGGTTGTATTTCTTTTTCTTTCTTTTAAAATTTTATTTTAAACATAATACTTTTATTTCTTTTATAATCTAACATTTTAATTTTTTTTACTTTCACCTTTAATTCCCTATATTTTTAATCTTTCACAAAATTTCCGTTTTATATTTCGTTTTAAATTTTGAGAGTGAGAATGTGGTTCAATGTTGTTAAGCATATCTTTCTCGTTCAACGGTCATGCGCAACGTGCAGGTCCTAGTTCGATTTTATTATTGTTTTTAATATTTTACGTTTTAGATGTGTGGTTTAATGTTTTTTACGTCTACTTTTCGTTCGTTTTCATTATTTTGTTTTTATTGTATCTTACTACTAGGTTTTTCGGTATTGGTGACAGTTGACGTTGATGTGACATTATTAGTACTTGACACGGTTTTACGCCACTGCCGCAACGTGAGAGTTTCATACTAGTTAACGCCATTTATTAAGACAATGTAATACTTGTGATGGTTAAATCACACAATTTAAAATTCTATTTTATGGAATAGTTTGTACAGGCAAAATAAATGTTATCTTTTAAAGTTCAGTTTTAAAAAAAAGTTATACCTTTTACAAGAGATAATGAATAAGAAATAATCGTCTATCACGACCATCAACACATAACATATGGTTCAATGATAATAATCAAAGCCGTGATATTAATCTAATGAACTGTATTAAATGATTTTAATGACCTGGTTTTATAATATACATGATTTGGTGTGCATTATCGCACTTGTTTTTGTTCCATAAATGAAAATTGTGTCACATTTTCATTTTAAAATGTATAAATATAAATGTAACATCCTAAAATTTTAAACTAAACCTTTTATTAAGTGGTTACATCAAAAAAATCTTTATTTTAGTTTCACCTGAAAATACAACTTTTTAAATCCAAAAGTCAAGCTTCTTGACTCTCAAATACAAGTTAAATGCATGTAGAAGACTTCAAAACATACACACATATATGTTTGGTATTTTCAATTATTGAAGTTAAATACATTATCAATTTCTAGCAAAGAATTGTGAAAAACATTAAAACACTTTTGATAGGAATTGCCAAACTTCATGTGAGAGGAAAAGAGAGACAGTTATGTTGTTTTATAATCGTCCTTTTGCATTAACCCTCCATGCTTTATGTTCCATGTTGCAAAGTTACTAATTTCAAATATTTCAGTATCAAAAAGAATGTCTGCACATGTATCAAAACATAAATCTATTTCAATACTTAGGGTGAGGGCAATAAAACATGCATGTACCATATTTAAACAGTGGGCCAATTTACTTAACAATCTTTTGAGTTTTTAATGTTAGATCCCCTACAACTTATAATGATGGATGAATATGGTTTGTATCTTACGAAAGATAACAAAAATGAAGGGCCCCAATTAGTTGTAGGAACTAGTGGGTCTCGAACAAGAAATCAAACATAAAACAAAACAAAACGTACTAGATCGGGTTCAATCTTCAAACAATCAAACTCACAAGCAATATCTCTGAATCGTAAAACACTATCAGATAAACCAATTCCGCGGGTTACACGCGATTGATTTATCGGATTAGACAGAGATCTAGCTGATAGAGTAGGATTTCTTCTTAAACTTGATGTTCTTTGTGATAGATATGCCATAACCGTGAGAACCATGTTCTCTATTGTTTCTTTTTTCCTTTTTGATCGAGAGGAAGAGAATACCATTCAATCATCAGTCAACACTTCCTTTTATGGTCAAGACATGATAAGCCCAATTATTTCTTCAAACAATCAAACTCATTTGGAATATCTTTGAATCGTAAAACACTATCAGATAGACCTATTTCGTGGGTTACACATGATTTATTTGTCGGATTAGACAGAAATCTAGTTGATGGAGTATGATTTCTTCTTAAACTTGATGTTCTTTCTGATAGATATGCCGTAAACGTGAGAACCATTGTTCTCTATTATTTTTTTCCATTTTGATCGAGAGGAATAGGACACCATTCAGTCTAACACTTTCTTTTATGGTCAGGACATGACACAAATCTCTTTTATAAGCGCAATTCGATTACCTAAAATTTTGAATAAATACAAAAACATATTTTATAAGCCCAATATTATATCAAAGTAATTATATGAGTAAAGCCCAAAACTTAATATAATTAAAATTAATAAGTTAACTAAAACCCAAATAACATTTAGAATTAAATTGAGCACGCACTCACGCGACACCTAACTCATTTAATCTCTAATGTTATTTCCTCGATCAACATGTTAATCCAATACACTAAAACATATGTTGATAACACTAAAATAACCAATAATCCTCCCCCATTTTAGTGACATCCGTTATTAACGTAACAATCCTCACAGAAACTCAAACGTATACATAAACGAAAATGTCCTGCGGATCGAATTTTCACTTTAATATATTACACGATACAATTATTAGAATAGCAAGTATCATAATGGATTGAATCCAAGTTATCCATTCAAATACTTGTAGGTAAAATACATATATGTTTACAAATCCAAACTCCTCTTGACACGATATTTTACTAGCCTATGTCTTAATCCTTCAAAGAATATATCAAAGCTCAAGTCCAAAGCTTCTTGAAGCGGTTAAACTTCACATTCTAATAGGTAGTTCATTGTTTTTGCACATGCACTACAATCTATCGATGAACTATATTAAGAAATTAAATTCAACCTCTTTTATCTTGCAGTCTGAATACATACTTTGGGATGACTATGCTAATGTGTTCCAACATTTTCATGACAACTTACCACATTGAATTCGGCATCTAACGTTGTATTAGATTGGAATTGGGCGTCTTGACATAAGAAATTAAAATTGGACTTTATACCCATCCTTATGATTGTTTTATTCACGAAATCTCTTCCTAACTATTTAGTTAGATAATCAGTTAAAATATACTTTGATCTTAATAATTCAACAGATATCACACCATGCATGATGAACTCATAAACCATGTTATGTATAATACATAACCGTCTAGACTTTCCATTATACATCATACTATAATCCTTAGCTAGCACTATCATATTTGATAGAGATTGGTAATATTAGTTTTAACCATAATGGAATCTCAAGATCAATTTTTTTAGCCCAACTGCTTACTCACAAGTTGCAGCTAGAGCTAACACTATAAATTCGCATTCTATTGTCAAGTGATGCAAACTCCTCAAGAGAGAATACACATCCACTTAGTTACCCAAATTTCCTTAGAATATCCTTATATAACTAAAGGAAAAACTTAAATAATACAAACCATAGTTCATGGTTCTTTTAAGGTATTTTAACAATCTATTCACAACTTATTAATAATGTGTAATTGAATTATTAGTAAATTTACTCATCTCAAAACATAAGTTATATCAGGCTAGGTGCTAATCATAACATACATTAGATAACCAATTGCTTTAAATTTTTTATCTATGAATAGATTCACCCTGACTACATAGAGGTCAAAAGGTCAAATACTAGGACATGTAAGAGTATTAACTTAAAACAATCAATGATTTAAATTTTCTTAGTACTTCCTCAATATAATAATACTATGTCATGGAAATATGATTATTCTTTATCTCAAGGATCACATCCACCTCTCCCATATCCTTCATTTTGATATGACAACATATTTTTTATTACCGATTGAAGGTGAGCTATGAAAATCACACAACTCTAAATTAATGAATTTTAATACCTTAGAATTCCTTTTAACATCTTTAATTCACAAGTAAGATACTCACTAAGATTCATATAAAAATCCATGTTAAACTCATCTTTGAGATGAAATATTCTAGAATAATTCACATTACCTAATCTAGCATGCCACAAGTTAGAAACATAATTTACTTTTCAGCAAATGATTATAGCATACAAACAAATTCAACACCAAACGGGAAATTATTAAGTCTTCCTGAATACTTTGAAACATACACATAATCTAATAATAATTATTTTTAGACATAAATACAAGTCAAACTTTTTCAAATCCTTTGATAGACTCGGTTGATACCTTCCCTTTTAAGTAGAGATCCATTTCAACTAGTTTAAATTCATCCAACCAGGTTAAATTCCTACACACATGATTAGTAGCACCTGACTCTATCCATCAAGCAATCATATCATCGTGTACATAAAAGGATTTAGAAACAAAAAATACATAATTATCAACCAAATATTATTTATTAACCAATGGATCTTTTGAATCCAAAACTATACCCAAATATCGGCTACTATTTACTTCACAACCCAATGGGGTATTCTCTACTTGTTAACATCCAATGGATTTGTTGTAACTTGAACCGTTGCCCATCAACTTATTTAATTATGTGAACAAACACTTTTAGTGTTAACTTTATTTATTCAAAATCATTATATTTTATTTGTTTTGAATTCAAAATATAAAATAAACATTGTTTCTTTAAATAAAATACACTTTTTGTATTTTGTAAATAATTACCTTATCCATGATGAATCATTGACTCAAATACAAAACTCATAGGTTTTGTTTTGTTAAATATAAAGTAAGAATAATAAACTTACCTTGCGGAGTATTGGGGTCTTTTGACCTGCTAGAACTTGCCACATAAATTTGTTTCCAATCGAAAGCTTCACTTGAAAATATTTTCTTTTAATGATTCGGTTTTCCACACCTCCACCGTCACATTTGGGTTTTGTCAATAGTAACGGGCTTAAGTAAATATTCACTTAGGCTTAAATTAATATTGAGTTTTTAAAATTTGTTTAGCTTACTTATTATTTTTGTTTGGTCAAACATGTAGTTCTGAAATTTTAAGTCATTGACCGCAAAAGAAAAGAAAGATGTAAATTGTAGAAACTAGAAAAGGGCAAAGGGTGGTTCCCCAGTCTCGATCAAAACAAAATAAAACAAGAGTTTCTTGAATATTTTTGTTATTACTTCAGTTTTGAATCTGCCAAAACAAGGAAAGAAAGGTTTTCAAAAAATTGCCTTGTGTTGTGTTCATCTTGAATGTTTCAAGATCTAGTCCGATTATATGTTGAGTAATTAATCTTTGTTGTATATAAAGCAATTAATACCCAATAAAACCATTAAATTCTTGTTTGACCTTCGTAAAAATAGGGGCTCATTTAAACCATTAAATCTAAATGTGAAACATGTGTTGAAGATAAATGCGTTAAATAAAAACTTACAAGATCATCATTTAAACGGTTGAAAGAATAACCAAAACCCTTGTTTAGTTCACACCAACATATGTGATTTAAAAACACACCCAACAAGATCAACAAATATTTCATCACGTTTATTGACGATTGCAGTAGATATTGTTATGTATACTTACTTAAAAGTAAGGATGAGGTAATCAACAAGTTTATCTTGTATAAAAAAGAAGTTGAGAATCAACTAAACAATAAAATTAAAGTTGTTAGAAGCGATAGAGGTGGTGAATATGTTGCATCTTTCGCCAATTTATGTGCAAAAAATGGTGTGATACATGAATGTACGATACCTTACTCACCACAATCAAATGTCATTACAGAACAAAAAAATTGTACCTTAAGAAAGATTATTAATGCCATGTTGATAAGTTCTGGAATGAGCCATACCATATGGGGGAAGCTATCCTCTCGGTCAATTATCTTTTAAATAAAATACCACCAAAGAGAAGGGATGTAACCCCTTATGAATTATGGATAGGTAAAAAAAACTATCATATAAATATCTCAAAGTATGGGGGTACCTAGCTAAGGCGATTATATCACCTCTAAAGCTAAAAAACTAGGACCTAAAACTATTGATTGCATATTCATTAGATATGCTCAAAACAGTAATACATTTAGATTTCTTGTACATGAATCCAAGAATCCAAATGTACAAAGGAACATTATCATGGACATAAGGCCAGGGAATGTTTCATATTTTGAAGATGTGTTTCCAATATGAGTACAAACACATGCATCTTCATCAACTCGATTTGATGATGGAGATGCAAGTTCATCAACACAAATTGATGACATAGTTTATGATAGTCAACATTAGCGAGCCGAGGTTGAAGAGGAAGAAATTAGACGAATTAAAAGGGCAAGGGTTGAGAAATTCTATGGTCCAGACTTCACAAGTTATATGGTTGAGAGTGATCCCAATACCTATGGTGAAGCAGTCTCCTCTTAGGAAGGACCTCAATGGAAAGCGTTAATCAAGAATGAAATTGATTCAATTCTGCACAATCATACTTGGAAGCTAGTAGATCTTCCTTCTGGTTGCAAACCATTTGGATATCGTTCGGTATTTAAAAAGAATATGAAAAATAATGGAAGTATTGATAAGTACAAAGCAAGGTTAGTAGTTAAAGATTTTCGACAAAAGGAAGCTCTAGACTATTATGATACTCACTTAGGACCTGAATGGATGTCAAAAGCTCTAGAATGGTTCTGGCTATTGCGGTATTACAAAATTTTAGAAATACATCAAATGGATGTCAAAACCATATTTCTAAATGTTGGTTTAAAAGAAGATATTTACATGGAGCAACCTGAGGGTTTCTCTACCCATGGTCAAGAGGGTAAAGTATGTAAACTTGCCAAGTCATTATATGGTTTAAAGCAAGCTTCAAAACAATGGCACCAAAAGTTTGATCATGTCATGATTGACAATGGTTTCAAAACAAATAAGTGTAATGTAATTTCATATCTTTATGTAGATGATTGCTTTTCATTTGGAGTAATGATAAAATAATCAGATCTACTAAGTACATGTTGAAAGAAAGATTTGACATGAAAGAAATGGGTTTAGAGGATATAATTTTTGGAGTTAAATATGTTCGAACCCAAAATGGTCTTGTGTTAATTCAAGCTCCATATGTGGACAAGATTCTTGAAAAATTCAACTCGGGAGACACACATGTAGTACACTCTCCGATTAATACCACCCAACATATAAAGAAAAAAATATTTGAGGGTGTTGCTCATTATAGCTACATCAGCAACAGAATAGGAACTTATCGCTTTGGATAAGGCCGGGGAAGAGGATGAATGGTTATGTCAATTTGTGGAATGCATTTCAAGATGGCAAAAGTCTTTATCAGCTATTTCCATACATTGTGATAGTGAGTCGGCAATTGGTAGAGCCAAAAGCTCAATGTACAATGGCAAATCAAGGCACATCAGGCGTAGACATAACAAAATACGACAACTAACATCAACGGGTGTTAGTACGATTGACCATGTCAAGTCAAAAGATAAAATTGCAGTCCCATTAACAAAAAGCTTAAGCACAAAATTAGTCTATAAGTTATTAAGAGTAATAGGTCTAAAGCCCACAGAAAAGGGGAATATGAGTGAAACCTAACCTAGCTAACAGAGATCCCAAGATCTAGGTTCAATAGGACAACTTAATCATATGACCTACGACGTCACTTTAGGAGAGTACCCTAAAATTAAAAGGGAGTCACAGACTTCTTTGTCCATTCACTCTCGAGGAGTACCCCGAACAAGTTACCAAAGTGAGGTTAAGCATATTAAGGTTAGATGATTCATGGGAATCAATATAACCATGATTCTTATAATGATTTATCGAATCACCTATGTTAGAGAGAATTGGGGTCACTTCGAATAAATTTGTAGTGATGCGCAAATCCTAGAGCTCTCTTAGAACCATAAAAGTGTTCCATGACCACTAACGGACACGATAATGAGGGGTTGATCAAACCAGGAAGAGTGTTGTGTGAATGTATATTGTTGTCTACATAAAACATGATCTGTTCAAAGATATCAGTCTACACACCACTAGGAGACTAAGTATACGCCACAAAGGAAGGTTTAAAGGAATACCTACCTATCCTGTAACACTTGACTGCTGAATTTTTTGAAAAATTGATTTCCATTCATGTGGGGGATTATTAGAAATTTATTGATAATATTAATATGGTTATTAATATTTAGTCAATAAAAATAATATGTTGAATGAAAATTAATGTTAAATGACAATAGGAATTAATATTATGTGAAGTTGTCACATTGGAGAAAAAAAGAATGTAAAATGGTTTATATTTTACAACCTTTTGATTATATTGTTTTCTAAAGTTTCACACTAACTGGGTTCGCGAAGGGTACGAAGCACCCTTAACCTGCACTCGCACATGCGCAGTGTGGGCATGTGAGCATAATGTGGCGCTTTTATGGCGTAATTTGCATACTCGTATCACCGCGAGCCGCTTGAGAGCTGCCTTAGTATTTTTGAAGGTTGGTTCGAGGGTCTGGTCAGGTGCGACTAACCTTGGTGCGCGGTCAAAGTCTATGTGATTTTAAATAATTGTCACTCGTAATAGTTTCCGTTACATGTTGATAGAAACTGATGACTGTTAATGACAAATTAAATGAGCTGTTATGATCTCGGATTAATGGTTGAGTGGCTATTACAGTTTGAGTTCTACTATAACTACTGAGGTTCCTTTAGAAAAAAGACACACCATTACAACTCAAAAACTTGCAACAAACAGGTTATCTAAACATTCTTCATCTCTTTGGCTTCTCTTTTACAAAAAAATTCGGGTTCAAGGTCAATCCCAATAGTACTAACTGCTTCGTCTATTGTACCATGGGAAACAAAACGAGTTCTCCTGGAGTCTTGAAATTTGTTTAAACACGATCCTCAGCTCTTATTTTTTCTGTTCATCTATTTTTTTTAAATATATAATTGTAAATAGCATTGTAATTGTTAATTTATATTTCTTTGTATTGTGTATATCAATAAAAATTGTAAAAGTTTGATTTTTTTTTGTGAACGGTTCCTACGTATATATCAACGGTAACTTTGTTATACATTATGTTTTAAGCATATAGTTTTAACAAAATACACTATTTACAAATCATTCTTTCTTGATGGTTAGATAATAATAAATATCTAGTTCAAGTACTCTCGTATTTACAAATTAATAATTGGTTCATACCCAAAACAATACTATGTATATGTTTGATACAATTGCCTAATTATGTGTTTTAGTTCTTAGGTATGTCATTTTGTATATTCAAAACTATATAGTGTGAAAAATTGTAGTTAAAATCTGCATACGTTTATACACATCACAAATAATCTTTGTAAGGATCGTTCTTTTATTAGAATTTTAAGAAATTTAAAACTTCAACAATTGAACTTTAAAACATTTTTAAATGGATATTTAGAAGAAGAGATATACATGTATTGACCCGAGGGTCTCTACTCATACACAAGAAGGCAAAAAATGTAAACTTATCAAGTCACTTATAACTTGAAGCAAGCTTTAAAATTATAGCAATTGAAGTTCACACATATCCTGATTGACAATAGATTCAAAATATGTGAGTGCATCAACACTCTTGTTCACACTGTTTGTAGAATAAGGTGCCATGTCACACCCCACATTCGGGGTTAGGGGTGTAACAATTGGGTAAAAACAGTTTTAGATCAAATAGAATACACAATCAAAGTTATTACAATCAACTTATTGGCCTTCATGACATAAGTAAATCAACCACAAATATCACAAAATAAAAGTTCAACATACATGTTTTTTCAGCTAAGTTTTCACCTCTAAAATTACTCATGAGCCCATGCTAACAAAATGTCCAAATCCATTAAGATCAAATACCTGAAAAATTATTTAAAAATATCAACTAAATGTTGGTGTGTTTCGTGTCTCGTTTTTCATTTAATTTTTCTGGGGGAAATTCATATTTCTTTGAATGTTTCTTTTTACTTTATGACTGTGTTATTAAAAATTGACATGTTTACTTGTGAGTTGTATATCACTTTGTTTTTGTGATACACAATCATTAATTCAGGTCGAACCTACATTTCGTTGCGTAATACTATTTGGGAATTCCTACGCCAGTTGGAAAGCCCCTACTAAGACATGCTAGTCGTTGATGCATAAATATATTAGTGTGCATTTATGTTAATGGCATGACATAAATATTAAAAGGCTTTAAGTTATTCTCATATGAAATGATGGGTTATACACATAGTCAAAACTTTAGTTGATCTTTAGGTGATTTGAAGTTCAACTATACTTATATGACTAGAAGGGTGCCGATACAATGTGACGGCGTGTCATTTTTCATCCGACACATGCATTAATATTTTGTTATTCTTGTATTAGTTTTACAAAAGTCTATTATGTTTTTCTAATCTAAAATTTTAAACACCAAATAAATAGATACCGCATGACTACTTGTACATATGTGCATTAACTTATTATACATCATAAAATATAGATTTGTTCAACAAATAAATTTACACCAAAACATTTTAAAAAACACGGGTTAAGTCAAAACGTTTTTAATTGTGATAGATAAAAAGATACCGCTGAAATCTTAAAACATATTAAGTTTTTTTTGTTTATGTGTAAATAATATAAAATTTTATGCAAATGTTAGTAAGAGGCTGTTTGGCAGCCTCTTAATCAGCTTCTTAATGGTTCAGATGTTTGAATGATTCAACACTTAATGGTTCAGACTGTTTGTTTCGGGAGCAAATGTCTGAATGATTCAGACATTTGCCACTGAATGGTTAAGCATTATACTAGTGTTGAATAGTTAAGAGGTCTAATGTTGAATGGTTAAACGATATACTAGCTCTTAATGGTTTAGACCTCTTAATGGTTTAGACCGCTTAATGGTCCAGACCTCTTAATGGTTCAGACTTCTTAATGGTTTAGATCTCTTATTGGTTCGGCATTTAATCATTCAGAATTTGCCAAACAACCTCTAAGTGTAAGTTTATTATGTAACTAATTATAAGCGGTAATATGTAAATAATATTATAAAAATTTTACCCTCAAAAGTGGATGCATCTTATGCATTAAATAAAGTAATTATTTTTAATTTTATGATATCTTAAAATATCTCTCTCATATGTTTTATATATAATATAGATAAATTAAAAAGATTAATCTTTTCTTAGGAAAGTTAAATAGAAGATGATTTTCAATATTAGATAAGTAATTGCATCTCTCTCTATCTTTTATATAATTATTATGAGACTTACCGTAGAAGGGATAGACTTAAAAGATAAGCTTTGGGATGTTTCATAATATAAAACATACAACTAATGAATACTATATCTTTTTGGAGGTATGATTCCTAGACAATGTGTTTAATTCTATGGGGCACCCATCATAATAAGCATTTATGATAACACTCAACATTTATGATTACACCTCAGCAATCTTCATTTTTAAATTAAACTTATTGGACCCAACATTTTTACACAAATAATATGTACTTCATTCTAGATCTTCATATTTCTAATTTCCCACCTAAAAATATATATAACCTCATTTTTTGTTATAGTTCATTTGACACAAGTCAAAATTTTGCTATGTTCCACATTTGGAGAGGTTTAAAAAAAGTTCGAAAATCAAAATTAAAGTAATTTGTGACATTGAGCACAAAATATGAAATCAAGTTTTGATTAATAGATCACTTAATATGATACATATTTTGTACTATTATATATGTTTTGTACTAATTGACAAATGGTTTCTTTGTTGTATGAAAAACTATGCTAGAAAATAATTGCTCGGGTTGAACTAGGTTCATATGAAAAAGAAAATTGCTTTTGAGATATTATATTAACATTTTTTTTGTGAAAATTATGATGTGAAACTTTTAACTCTATATTGTATATCCAAAACATTTTATTATTTGAAACTTTTAATTATATATGTTTTTGGGACCTTCGACGACTTGATTTATTATTATCATTTTTTTATCTCAAAGTTTCATACACAAAATTGGTGTTTCAGTTCCTTTATTTCAAGTGTTAAAAGACACAAAAGACGAGAGAGAAAATCAATTACATTAGTTTCATGAGATGGTGTTATGTTCAGCATAACTTGAGTTAATATGATTTCGACTTAACTGTTTCACAAATAAGATTCAATATTTATGTTATGTTATACATAATCAAAACTAGAGATGAGTTAAATTATTATTTTTAGATAAAATAATAAACTTACGAATGTTACATTAAGTATTGTATAAAAACAAATATTTAGAGATTTTTAAAATCATAAATCTAACATTTTTTATTTCACTTTCATATGAAAGAAGTTAATTTAGTAATAAGAAATATACATAGATTGTTGATTTGCATCAGCGATGTGTTTTGCATTTTTTATTACTTGAATTATTATTTAAGTTTGTTTTGTTTCATATAATATATTATTTAGATTTATAATCATTGATAGAAAAAGACTACTAATATTAGATATAAATAATCTTATAAATAGAATGTAAAAATCAATACGCAAAATATTATCATCAATATTGTAACTTGCGAACTTATTTACTCAATTTGTTTTTATTGATTTAACTTGTGTAGTATATTGTAACACCCGGTTATTTTTTTTATAACAAAGACAAGAAATGAAGAATAAAAAAAAGAAAAGCAATAAAGCTCAAAGTAGAGGGACTAAAAGTGTCCAAAATGACACTTTCTTTGAAAAGTTGGTGTAAAGATGGGCATGGCCACCCACCCTCACTTCCCATCACTTGTTCAACTGGTTTTAGAGAGAGAGAGAAGAGAAAGAGCAGAGAAACTTCGGGTTTTTGGAAGAAGAAGAAGCGAAGAGGTAAGAATTCGTGGTTTTAAGTGTTCATGTTGGGTTTTGTCTCGGTTACGTGCTTATGTGCTTGTGTGTGTCCGTGTGTGTGTTTTGGTGTGTTTTTAGGTGTTTGAACTCATTTGCAAGCGGGTTAGAAGGAAGAAACACCCAAGTTGCACCAGGTGAGTTCTAGACCCCGGTTTTTACTTGTTTTAAACTCTTTTGGGGCTGAAAATATATTAAAACGATTTTCAAATATTTATGTATGTATACCCGTATGTATTATGCATGTTGATGATGATTCTTAGATGCTTATAGGTTGTTCATGCTTAAAATAGCCTTGGTAAACTTAGAACAGTTAGACTTGATGTTTGGATTCGAAATTATCCTAGAATCATGTCGAACAGAAGGTTCATGCGCCTAAATAAGGTCCATGCGACTGGAATTGCCTTAGAAATGATTAAGTATATCCCATGCGCTTGAAAAATACCCTCATGGGATGTACCGACTAGAAAATTTAGTCGGACGACTAATTGCAAGTTTCCATACGCCCCAATAGTACCCATGCGTCTGAATAATCCCATGCGCCTAAGTTTCCATACGCCTGAATAAGCCCATGCGTCTAAGTTTCCATGCGTCCGAATGGGTCATACGCCCGAACAGTGTCCATGCGCCTGAATTGTTCATGTGCCTAAGGGTTAAAGAAGCTAAGTGTTGGCCTCATGCGCCTGCATAGTGATGAAGCGTCCAAACAGGACATATGCGCCCAAATAGTGTCTAAGCACCTAACACTTAGAATTTATTATAGAATTCTTGGGAGTTTGTGCTCTTAAGGTTTTGACCGAGGTTTGACTAGGGTTTATTAATAATGGGTTTCATGCATGATTATGACTGTTTCATGATTGCTCCTTATTTTATTATTGTTATTAATAATAATATTATTAATATTATCATTACTATTAGAATGTGACTTTACGTGGTGTGCTCATAATCGTAACGTAAAATATTACTAATAATAAAGTGAAAGAGTAATAAAGAAGAGAAGTGGAACTTAATTAAAACGTTAACAAGTCTTGCAAGCTTATAGGAGTGACACGACCATGAGGTCGTTAGCTCAACTGTGATGCGGGTTAGCTACCTTCAGATGCGCACGGGGCCAGTCAATTGAGACTGGCAGACCTTTGCAGCATACCCTAGGTGTTTGGGTCAGCGTTGTATACTGTATGTAGAGCCCCTTGTGGGAAAAAGAGGGCCCAACACCATTTCCCTCGCGCACATAGTGTCACACCCCAACCTTGACGGTGGAAACGTCGAGGAATGAGAGTTAAGATCGTTCACAACCACATAGCACTATTAATAACCCAAATATATATTAATCATAAGTTCCAATTGTACCGTTACAATCATAAGTCTCAAAGAAAGTAAATGACATAACATAAGATGCATAAAGCCAATTTATTTTATTTATTTATCTAGGTCCATTCCTAGATGTGAAAGTACTTCAAAAGTGGCGATCAAGCTTGAGTATTTCCTGAAAATGTTAAAAATAAAAATGTCAACAATAATGTTGGTGAGATTTCCATAGTTTTCAATACATAGATATATAAAAGATGGCAAATCATGTTGTAAGTTAGAGAACAAAGTAAAATATGGATGTAAGACAGAATGCACAATCAAACCTTGACAAAGTTTTACAAGTCTCAAACGTTTACAAGTATATACGATTAGCTAAGTGTACTTGGATCAACCAAGCAGGCTTGTCTGGCCCATAGATCTATGACTTCGCTAGGCTAGCAATAGTTAATGATTGTACATATATTCGACATTACATGG
>BJCM01068228.1:0-21373 GCA_018326385.1 Flaveria bidentis
GAAAAATTCAACTCCTTCTACAAGCAATATGGAATCAAAAGGCAACTAACTACTAGTTTCACACCATAACAAAATGGGGGTGGCCGAGCGTAAAAACATAACGATCATGAACATGTTAGCTGCTAAGAAGATGCTGAAGTCAATATGGGCAGAAGCTATATTGTGGACTTTCCATCTGTTGAATCGGTGTCCAACTAAAGCCCTGGCGAACATCACCCCCCAAGAAGCATGGACTAGAGTCAAGCCAAAGGTCTATCACTTTAGAATCTGGGGATGCATTGCTCATGCTCATATGTCGAAGGAGAAGCGAAGTAAACTTGATGACAAAGCATCACATGTGTGGTACCTGGATTAAGTGAGGAATCAAAGGGCTATCACCTCCTTAATCCAGAAACCATGAAGATCATTATCAATAAAGATGTCATCTTTGAAGAATACAAGGCATGGGATTGGAACTCAAACCAAGAATATCCTTCTGAAGATTTAACTTGGGGAGATTCCAATATTAACGATGAAGACGATCAAGGAAGTACCATAGTTGCAAACCAAGGTGTGGGATCTCAAAACGCAAAAGGTGAATCTAGTACAACAGGAGCCAGAATCGGTATAACAAGATCAAGGGAGGGTAGACAAATTAAAGACACCATGCTACTTGAGAGACTACATAACAGGTGATGATACTAACTTTGAAGATGAAGCAAATGCAATTCAAGATGTATTCCATGATCCCACAACCTTCGAAAAGCGATAAAGAGTGAAAAGTGGAAAAGAGCAATAGATGTCGAAATTGAGTCTATTCGGAAGAATTACACATGGAAATTGGTCGATTTTCCAGAAAAATCGAAGTGCATAGGTGTGAAATGGTTGTATAAAACAAAGTTGAATAAGAAAGGAGAAATAGATAAGTTCAAGCCACGGTTGGTGGTCAAGGGATATTGTCAGGAACTTGTAATTGATTACAGGGAAATATATGCACCAGTAGCCAGAATGGATACAATAAGGATGATGATAGCTCTTGCAGCCCAACGGGGATGGGATACTCTTCGATTAGATGTCAAATCAGCATTCCTGCATGGAGTACTGCAGGAAGATATGTATGTGCAGCATCCACAAAGTTATGTTGTTCAAAACTATGAGCATAAAGTTTATAAACTTCACAAGGCTTTATAAGGACTAAGACAAGCATCACAAACTTGGTTTAGCTGTATTGAGTCATATTTCCTTGATGCAGGTTTTGTGAAGAGTCAAAATGAACACTCTTTGTTCATAAAATGCAACGAAAGGTGAAACATGCTGATTGTTAATATATATGCAGATGACCGCATCTACACAGGTGATGATATTAAAATGTTACAACATTTCAAGAAGTCCATGATGCACGAGTTCGAGATGACCAATTTAAGAAAGATGATATTTTTCCTTGGAATCAAGGTGACGCAAACAACTAAAGGTATACACATATCTCAACAGAAATATGCAATGGAAATTCTTAAGAGGTTTGACATGGAGGAATGCAACCCAATTGTTATAACAATAGTGCCAGGAAGTAAGTTGATTACAGATGAAGAAGCTAAGGTAAATGCAACTCAGTTCAAGCAAATTGTTGGAAGCTTGATGTACATCACCACCACTCGACCATATATTCAGTTTGCTATCAACATTATCAGTCGGTTTTGTGCTGATCCAAGGGAAGTGCACCTTGCAACAGCCAAAAAAGTCTTAAGGCACTAAAAAGGAACTTTAGAGTATGGGTTTTGGTATGAAAGAGGTGGCAAAGGTGTGATAGAAGTTTACACTGATAGTGACTTCACCGGAGATGTCGAGAGTCGAAAGAATGCTTCAGGGTATGTTTTCTGTGGGATAAAAGAGTTGTAGCTTTGATGTCGAAGAAACTAAGATATAGTGTCACTTTCTTCCTTTAAAGCCGAGTACATTGCTACAGCCACATGTGTGTGTCAAGCAATATGGATAAAGAGAATTTTGGAAGAATTCAATATGGAGTTCAAGGAAAGTATGGTGATAAAGTGTGATAACACATCAACAGGTAAATTATCCAAGAATCTGTGTTTCATGGTAGATGCAAGCATATTGGAATCCAGTTTCATTTTCTTTGTGATTCATTCGAAAATGGAGACGTAGTCCTAGAGTGTAACATCATGTATTTTTGGATTAACTAAAAGTTAACTTCGTTAAATTCTTGTAAGGACCATGATTGGCATTTATGAACTTTATGGATTATTTATGTTTATTTTCTTAGATGTTATTGATCTAAGCTAATAATTAAGTAGGGCATAGTAATTATAATGATAATAACAATAATAATAAACGTGATAATAAACAATAATCATAAATGTAAAAGTAATAACAATAATAATAGTGTCATTAATAATAATAATAATAAAATTTTAATATTGATAAAAGAATAAATAAGAATAATAATAATAATGTTAAAAAAATAGTAATGATAATAATAATTATAACAATTTATGAAATTAATGAACTAAAAAAATGTGTGCACTTAAAGAAAATAAAGTTTAAGGGGGTTTATTATTAACTTAGAAACTTTAATAAAAAGGTTTGGGCATAAATTAATAACAACTTAAACTACAAGGACCAAATAAGTAACTTCAAAAGTTACACCCCAACCCCCGCCCATTTTGAGCACGCAATTCCGGCGGCCGTTCCGACCATCGCCGGCGAGCTCCGGTGACCACGATTATCTATTGTCAAACAATTTTAAGACTAGTAAAAGACACCAATCGAACCGTATTAGTATCGTGAACTCGAACCTATGGTCAATTGGGTCACTACATTCAGCATTAAAGAGTATTGAACCGAAATTAACATCACAATCAGTTCATAATCGTTCAACGTACAAAATGTGTTGATTAATCAAATTAAACGATTAGAAACGTTCGAATAATCAATTACAAACTTAATACATCGTTTAAATTGAATTAAACCATCGATTAAATAGGTTTTAGTAACCGAAATAATCAAACAGAACTTGAAGCCCGTTCGACACCTTAACGAGCAAATCAAACCTATATAAGAGAGGGAAAATGTCCCCTTTGATACCTTTCAACCCTCTGTGAACCATAATTCGTGATACACACACTCAAACAATCGGAATTTAGGCTTGTTCATCGCAAGGTTAACCGAAGTCAAACCGAGGCTAAAATCCACAATTCGATTTTAATCAAGAAAGTATATTACATCATTCGACTCGATTACACCTAGGGATCAAAAGCCCTAACGTTAATCGGGTTGAATCATTCGATTTGGCTTTCAATTTTGAGATTTAACGAATTAGGGTTCATATTTGGGGTTTTTCTACAATTAGTGTTTTTAAGTTTTTAAAACTTCTTTAGCGCGACTAAAGCATTTGGTTCACTGGTAAGACGCATGACCCATACACAGGAGGTCCCCGGTTCGAGCCCGGGGAGCCTCACATAAATTTTTAGGCCTTTTTGGCCTTTAAATTAAATACTAAAAATTTCTAAAAATTATAAAAGGTCATTTTATAAACTTTGACCATTTTAAAAATCATTTGAATATTTTCTGTAAATTATTTACTTAAAAAGAAATACTTTTATATTTTTTTAAATATTCTAAAAAGAGATATAAATAGTTTATTTTTACAAAAAGTAGACTTTAGATAATACTTTGTTCCCACAAATATTATAATTTCAACCGTTGCTTTCAAATTATTGTTTTAAATTGTGGTTACTAAACTTTATTTAATCTTTATATATATATATATATACAAATTGTTATAAATATTATATTTTTATATATGTGATCTTACATAAAATGTAGCAAATTTCTTTGAGTTTAATACAATAGATGATTCCATTTTGTTAAACATAATTATTTGACAAGCCCCAAATACCAAATTGAAACCCTAGTTCTCGTTAACTCGTTAAACTTATTATTAAACTTAAATCTTATAATTATATAATTAGGTGTCTCGTGACGGTTTACGTTGGAACGACGCCTATTATTAATCTTATTAATCATCAATTATATATATTTATTGACCATGTGAGTATTTCTATACCCTTTTTCATATTTTTACACTTTGGGGTAAAACATGTTACCTTATAACTATTGCACTTGAAAAAATTGTTTGATTCTTGTAAACACTTAGGCAAATTACTCATTTGTTGTGGTTAGTTAAACTTTAGTAATTACCATGTATTGACTATTATATGTGCAATCATTAACTATTGCTAGCCTGGCGACATCATAGATCTATGAGCCTGATAAACCTGCTTGGTTAATTCAAGTACACTTAGCTAATCGTATAATCTTGTAAACGTGAAATCTTGTAAATTGTCAAGGTTTGATCGTTACATCTGTCATACATCACTAGTTACTTTTCTCACTAACTTATGACATGAATTGCTATCTTTTATATATGTATGTATGAAAACTATAGAAATCTTACCAATATTATATTGACCTTTTATTTTTAACATGTTTCAGGAAACACGCAAGTTTGATTATCATCTTTGAAGCTTACTCACATCTAGGATTGGACCTAGTTAAATAAATGAATTGTCTTGGATTATTTCATGTTATGTTATGTTTAATTTCATATTTGAGACTTATGTTTGTAATTTATCTTTGAAACTTATGATTATAATATTGGGTTAAAATAATAGCGTTATGTGGTTGTGAACAATCTTAACCCTCACATCTCGACGATTCTGCCGTCAAGGTTGGAGTGTGACATAGAGCACTATGGTTCGAGTGAGCAGGTGGCTGACATTTCTACAAAACCTCTAAACCGAGCAATCTTCTTGAAGTTGAGGGATAAATTTGGTATATGTTCGGTCAAGAACAAACTTGATGAGCTAGCTCAGTCAAGTTTGAGGGAGGGTTTGAAGGAGCATGCGTAGTGATGTGTGCATGCACGTGTCCTGCACACGTGGAACTCATAAAATGATGTGATGTGTTAGTTACCATTTGTTTAAGTCGAATAAGACTGAACTTAGTCTATTTAAATTACCGAGTCTTTTGATTGTTAGTCGCATAGTTTGTTATTCCCGTAAATTTCGATTGTTCGTTATTTACTTTGAGAGTCTATACTCTATTTTAGCAGTTCGATTGATTCAATGAAGTTATCAGTTTTCATTCATATACCATTGATTCTATAAATAAGTTGGTGTTCCTTAAAGTATAAGAATATGAAAAAAGAATACGAAATAAGGATAAAAAACAAGATTTGGTAGGCTTTTTAATATTTAATATAAATATAAGAAATGGTGAGTTTTAGTAAAATAATAAAAAAAGATTAATAAAAATTTGTAAAATCAATTATTAAGGGAAAACATATAAAAAATAAGCGTCAAATTAAGGAGTCGTTTGATTCGCAAAATGTTATGCAAAGGAATTGGAATTGGATTTGGAATCTTGTTAAAATTTATAATGTATTTGGTTGATCAATTTTGAGTGAAATTGGAATTTTAATTTTGAACATTTCATCGTATTGTTAAACATTTTATGGGTATGTGGAAGGAATATGAATTCCAATAAATAATGAAAAATTTTCCAATTTTATCCGTTAGCCAACCAAACATAATTTTTGATGAAAAAATTTCCAATTACAATTTCAATTCTTGAGAATTCTTGTGAACCAAACGAGGCCTAAGAATATCCCTCACCTATATATATTTCTACTCGGTGGTAATACAATCTTAATATATATATATATATATATATATGTATATATGTATGTATATGTATGTCATATGGGAAATGATGAACTAGGTGTAAGTTTGCTTTGTTATAAATGTAACTATAGATTTAACTATAGTTTTAAGCATAGACTAACATCAATTTATGTCGAACATGTTTCTAACAACCAAACATTTCACCTTTGTTAGTCGTAAATTTTAATATAACAATACAACTCAAATGGCACATATCGACTCAAATGTAATACATACTTTTATAAACAATGAAAGGAGGTAATGTGCTTAGACCTCCTGATAAAATTAAAAATGTTGAATAACACCACTACGATGTTTGATTTTTACGAATCATCACAAAGATCTTGTGATTCTAAAGACCTCTATTATATATGATCACATGCATCAATAAAATTATGCTAGTGAAACAAGACCTAAATAAAACCTCTTATGCACTAAACACGCAAACGAAACAATAACTATGAGTCTTTTCATGTGTATATCGAAAATTCTCGGTTTTACGTGTATTTTGTTGATGATACACAAGGAAAATGTGAAATTAGATGGTTATTCACGTATGAAGTGATATTTAGACAATGCCAATGGCATAAAATTGCTACTATACGTAACAAAAGTAGATACACAACCTTGTTTTCGAGTATCTTTTTATGAGGCACAACCTTCCACAACATATAACACAACCATGAGTGGATCTATTAAGAGATGAAGAGATACATGCTTTGACCCGATCCATTTTTAATCGCTTAACAAAAGTTCATCTTCCATTTCATAGAGGCAAAGAGTAAGCAGGACCACCAAGACAAATCATAATAAATAATTAAATAACACATGTAAGGTATCAAATGCCTTCGTTGGTTCTTCATAAATTCAGACATCAGCACATTCAAAATAACTATTTTATATATAGATTTAAAGAGGGTGGCTTATAGTAGTCACTAGTCAAACACCTCACATTGTGGATCTACACACCACTTTCATACATTTATTTAGATAATTATATATTATATAAACCCTAAAGCTTCTCATGATCATCATCACCACCACCATTGCTTAACATTTGAATCTTTGAAAGCCTATCAATGAACAGATTGAACTCTTCTTCTCTACCAACCATACTAACTCTCACAAACCCAGGATCCGACCCGAATTTCTTTCCACCCCTTGTCAATATCTTGTGACCTCTAAACATCTTCTCACAGTCCTCCATCCCATCCTTCCATTTAATCCATGCAAAAGCTGTCAACACAGTTGTTTAAAAATTCATTAGTACACATCAATATTGGCTTCAGTTAATTAATCAATTAAATATGCATATAAGCATATTCATTTCATATATGTTCCCTTTTTATATAATATATGCATGTGAGACTTCATCAATCATTTTTAACCGAAACCTTTAATATTAAAAATGGTACTATATTTTATTATCAATTTGTTACCTGGATGTGCCTGAGTAACATCTCCAGTGAAATTGCAATGTTGAATAGGGTACTTTGGTAGAGTAAACATCTGAGTTTTTTTAACGGTTTCCCTTAAAATCTCCCATCTTTTTGTCAACAAGTTTTTGCTGAATTCGAAAAAGTTATCGCGTTCAGGGGATCCAAAACTTTTGCATCGATCAGCAATGACTTGCAAAATCATTGCAACCCGGAGTTGTGATTCTTTTGAGACCCCAATGGTGTTCACTTCCATGAACTTTATCATCTTTTTCGCCACCTCTTTATCTTTAACAAGTGCCCATCTATTAACGAAAAACATTCAGTGTAAATTGTAAATACAATACCATAAACTAATCTGTGACAGAATCGATTTTTTTTTTGCCTGAGTTCATTGTATGGTTTTGCTTTCTATAAAATGCAACTAAGAGTACAATTTTTTTCTTAAAAAATCAACCGTTATATATAATAATAAATAAACCAAAAAAATAACTGGTTTTGCACCTATAACTAATTAATGAGATCATGTTTGCCCCTTGAAGATAAAATTGTTATTTTGGCCAGGAAAAACAAGTTATTTAATCAATATTTTATGGTTATTTCTCTAATATCTTGGGTACATTTCAGTCTAAAAAAGCTTTTCTTAATGTCTACAACAATTTATTTGACATTCATATAACAGAATAAAAAATTAGACATTCATCAAACAAAATATGAGGGGTGGGTCATTTTTTAATATCACATGTCTAGTATTAGAAGGATTATAAAAATACATATTTTTAACAACTAACAAAAAAGTATATTGTAAATTTCACTACCTTTTATAGATTGTCACTATCCAAATGTTGTAAAATTTTGTGTTAATTACCATATATAAAAATATATAATAATGACAATTACCCGATTCGCGAACCGGCATGGCCAGTGCATTTTGAAGCAGTAAATAACATGATGTCAAATTCTAACGAAGAAGTAATAGGTGTGTATTGAGGCCAATAATACGCAAGATCATGCACCAAAATCCCACCATTACGGTTCACCACGGCTCCACGAATCACACCGCTAGGGTTGTTAGGTGACGTCACGAGTTCGATATAAGGCTCATCTTTATCGAATTCATGTGCATCACCCGCCCATTTGTATAATCCAGACCTAACCAAATCCGTTATCTCCGCGTACGACTACAAATAATAATATTAGACTTCTAAGTGTAAATAATCTTTCAATTCTAACGTAGAAAATATTGATTATATCATAATTCAATCATTCATATTACCGAATAATAAGGAGCAGCTGAAACAACATTGATCGGGCTACGGTGGTCCGCGGGTGATGCGACCGCATAGAGCACCGCTTGCAGCAGCTGGCTCGAGCCGGTCCCGACCACGATCGAGTAGCCATCGGTTGCTGCATTGCCCACCGCACCATGCAGACTCTTGATCGATTCCTCTAGCTTTGGTTCAAGAAACCAGCATGGGTTCATGGGGTTTGAAAAGTAACTCAAAGATTCATACCCTTTGATCACAAACGTACATTCATCCCCTAATTTTCTCCAAAAAGACTCGTACATCGTCGGATCACCACTGCAAATTTAACAACTTCGTCAAAAAGATTCACAAAAAAAGAAGAAAAGATTATTATATTTGGATGAAAGATCTACTGGTCCAAATTGATCACAGAGTCTACTGATAGGTTTCTGTTCTTGATGTCGCCGGCGTTGGCTGCCGCCGGTGACCGTCGGATGCCGTGAAGTTGATCGGTGCCGCCCATTTCTCTCAACGATCGAATTGAAGTTGATGAATATATGTTAGTTTGATCGAGTGTATGTTGGTTGTGGATGATTTGATGATATATTTATAGTGAGATCGATGATTAAGAATGGGGTCCATCGCTTCAATAAGGCCTTAAGATTGCGATTAAAATAACTGACATTAATTAAACCGGATATTCTTTTTGACCGAGAAAAATAGTGTTATTGCAAATTTATGGGAAAAAGATGTGAAAAGTTCAAGATTTGTATATACGGTCATTGTTTAAATGTTCTGAATATACAAATTTTAGAAATTTTTTTAAGTAGTGATTTAGGAAAACTTTTTCTTGATTAACTAACTAGGTTAGTGTCCTGTATATTACACGGGTTAAATAAATAAAATAATAAATAATCAGCAATAAAAATTTATGAATTATAAAACAATGTTTGAAGATGAAATATGATTATAATTGTATATGAATAAATATTTCAAGTAAATAAACAATAGATAAGTGTTATAGATATATAGATATATAGATAAATAGATAGTCTAGAAACTCATTTATTAAACGGATTATAGTTAATAATAAATACGAAAAGTTACAGTACGATATTTTAATCTAAGATATATATAAAATTATATATACATACTTGTTCAATAGATAAAAACAATTATACTATTTTTAACTCTTTTATATAAATAGTTTCATTTTTAAAAATTTGTTTTAAGTTTTTCTTAAAAAAAATATTGTTTAAAAAATCTTGTTTATTAAAAACTCAAGTTTCTAATTATTCTGGTTGTTTTAATAAAACTACTTTTAGAAAATTCCATATTTTTTATAATTATTTTAAAAAATGACTAATTTAAAATATTTTGTTTCAAAAGGTTCAATGTTTTAGAAAATATATGAATTTTATTTTTTTAATAAAATTAATTCTTAAAAACATAGTTTGATTTTGTAAAAAATGTAAATAAGAGAGAAAATTATATCAATTGACAAAATTAATTTTTATGAAGAGAGAGAAATTGTTTGACTGTTTAAATTACTTTAATACCCGTTTGGAGGAAAAATAAAATAAGTATGTTTTGAAAAATAAAAAGTGTCAAAAAGATGATTTAAGAAGATAACAAGTAGCAAAAGAAACTTTTTTTTATTAATATCTATAGATTTGAAATCATTAACCTATATAGGTTCAATGTGTATATTTAAGATGGACAAATTAACAAGGAAAATAGTATGAATTATTATTTTTATTTATTTAAGTACATAAATTAAAATATCACTTTAATTTTTTCAACTTTCTCATTTAAATTTGTATTTCTTTTGTTATATATGTCTATACTAGTTTAGAAAATCCATGTATTACACGGGTTGAATAATAATATTAAATTAGTTGTTATTAATTAATATTTAAAAATTATAAAAATTGAGATTATATATATTATTAAAATTATATATAATTAACTACCTTAAGTAATTACAATAATAACAATAACTTTTTAAACTTTCATAATTAAAAATATTTTGTTGTTAAAAAGTTGTTTTTAAACATGTTTTTTTAATAAAAATTATTTTTAGACAACGTCATTTTGTAAAACTTTTTAAATTAATAAACTTCATATGTTTTTAATAAAAAACATATATTTAATTTATCAAAATTTTGTTTATTAATTGGGTAAAGATATACAACGTAATTAACTTTTAATATTGTCTTTAAAGGTTTTACTTAATATGATAATGACATCTGTCAAATTGATTGCGAGAGTATGACATGTATCAAAATGTTTGTAAGAGAATGACATGTGGTAAAACTATTTTGTTTTATTAGTTTAGATTGATAGATTGATAGTAATGATATGTGTTAGAATGATTTTGAGAATATGATATGTGCTAAAATGTTTGTAAGAGAATGATATGTGGTAAAATATTTTACTTTATTAGTATAAACCCTAATATAGTATTCCGTGTAATATACGTGTTGATTATATAATGTATAATAAAATTTTAAAAATTATAAATGACATTTGTAAATAAGATATGATTGAGTTAGAAATAATAAGTAGTTCACGTAAAAACAACAATAATATCATTTTAAAATTTCATTTTATAAGATTGTGTTTTTTTTATTGTTTACTTAAACATCCTGGTTTTTTTAATTTTATTTTGGAAAAAATAATTATGTCATGAAACTTAGGAAAAATGGTATTAAAATACTTTATATTTGACAAAAATTGTGTCATATATTTTTAAAGTGTATGTTTTTATTATAATATCATGTTTTTAAAATTTTACAATATCAAACTTTTTTATTTAAAAATAGTTTAAATAATATAATTACTATATATACTTTTATTTTTTATTAAGAGAGAAAAACAGGAAAATAAAAATAAAAATGTTTAATATGTTGACATTTGGCATTAAAAAAATTCTTTTATTATTATATTATACTAGCTTTAGTAAACCTGTGTATTACACGGGTTGAATAAATAAAATATTAAATAAAACAAAATTTTATTAATTATAAAATGATATTTTAAAATATACGATTAAAATGACGTATGAGTAAAATTTATACATAATGATCAATTATATCAAATTTTTATAAGAAAACCTCAGATATGTACATGAGTTTAAAATTTTAAATAAATAACCTAACATTACCATTAAAAAATAAAATATTGACTAATCTCGTCTCGAGTTGTAAATGACAAATAACGTAAAATATAATGGTGTAAGTAAAAATTGCTTGCAAAATTTACTAAGAAAATAGCATCATAGAAAGAAGGGTTCATGATACTTTTCCATACTAATTATAACATTTAATCATGCACATATTTAGTTGAATTTATTATTAAACTTACGCTCACATGATAATACGACTAAGCATGGACAATGCAAAAATCAATCAAAAGAATTTTTTAAATTCCAAATTAAAAAATGACTATCTATATCTTAATAGATTTGATTAAAGAGTTTTATATTAATAAAAATATTATAATAAAACTGAATAAAAAGAAAACAGAAAAAACACGTTATCTAATAAATTAAGAAACCACTTATAAAATAAAATAAAATATTTCTAACGAAATAAGAACATGTATCAAAAATTAGTTAAAACATTCTAAATTTTGGAAAATAATGATTTTATTGATGTGACAAATAAAAAAAGAAAAAGAGACGATAATGAAATAAAAGACAATTGAAAACATTGATGTCTAAATTACCGTTTTTAATTGTATTTTATTTTAATTTCTAAAACCAATTATTTGTTTTTACTAATAGTAGTTTTTATAGAAAAAACATATAAAACATTATAATTGGTGTGTTTTTAAGTGCTACTATACAATTTTAAAGTAAATATTTATTTTAAAATTATGATTTATGACTTATTTTGTCTTTCAAAAAATAAAGATTTGATAAGATGATAATTTTAAAAATTAACCAGTAGAGTTTGTTATGAGTAAAAGTAAGAAATATATATATATGTTATTTAGTTTAGAATGGAATGATTTTAATTTATATACTGTTAATTTTGGAAACAAAATGTGTATTTAAAATTTTTAATACAAAAATAATATATTTAATTCTTTTGAATGGAAAAAATATTTATTATTAAATATAAAGTTGACATCTGACATTAGATGGGTTATGTGTCAACCGTGGTTACCATTTTATTAGAATAATTAGAATAATATGATAAGTAATAGATTAGTATAGATTGTTTGATTGATTGATTGAGTGGATCACTTATATTCAATGTTTTTAAAACCAAACCGGACAGTAAACCGGACACTTTACCGGTCTACTGGTCGGACCGGTTCAACCGGTCGGACTGTATATAAAGAAACTGATAAAGTTATAATTATTTTTTAATAAATATATATAAAAATTACAAATAATAAAAAATTATATAAAAATACCGGTTCAACTGGTCCGGTTCCCGGTTTAACTGGTCCGGTTCCCGGTCCAACCGCCGATTCGACCAGCTCAACCGGTCTGATCACGGATTCAACCTTAAAACGGTTTTAAACATCGAACTGGACTAGAGATTAAATCCGTTTCCCAGTCCAACCGGTCCGGTTTTCAAAACCATGCTTATATCCTTCATTTGCTAACATACATACATTTGCCTCGATAGTATCCGAATGTGTGATATGTTTTATTCTTTAAAAGCGAGAGATTAAACGACATAGTAAGAAGACTAGTTGGATCTAGAGCAGAACTAAGAGTTATTTTTATTTTTATTTTTTTATAAATCCTTCAGTTTAAAATTAAACTTTCACTTTTGTTTTGTGAAAAAACTTTTTTGGTTTTCTCATATTAGAAGTTTTAGAGGTTTATGTTACCATATAAAACAGAATAATATCTTGATTATTAATAAGTTATTGGGTAAAAGGTATGAGAAATGTGTATAGAGATGTGGACACATGTATTTAGAAAAACGTAAAGTTATAATATTGTTTTGAATATATATACCTTGTGGTGTTTGAATTAATCTAGTGGGAATTTTTTTATAAAACTATGAAATTGAAATTCAAGTTAACCTTGAAAAAAATTAAGTTTCAAATGTATACATGTTTTAATTATTTGTGACCTTTTTTTCTTTTATTATAAGAAAGGATCTTTATCTTCATTAGTTGATTTTAAAAATCTTGTAGAGTCTAAAAATAGCAAATTATTGAGCATGCTAAATAACAATTTGGGAACACTTGTGATTTCAACATTTAAGTTTCTATAAGATGGATTTAAACATTAATTTTTTTTATCATAGTTATATTACTTGAAGAATAATAATAATTCTACGTTTATTAACCACTCGTACACGGATCTTCTATAATTTAAACCATCAATCTTGGATACAAGAAAGAAACTTCTTAAACCTAGATTGATAGAAGTTAATAAAAACAGATAAAGCCAAATAAGATGAGTTACTTTACACTAAAAATTTATTATCCTTGAAAATTTAAGTTAACATTAAATTGACATGGCTTTTATATAAGTGAACTTTTAGACTAAAACTATTATGATATATATAATATTAGAAACCTAATAGTAGTTTGAACCTATTTAAAAGTTCACACAACTACATATACATTACCAAAGAATCAAAGAAAAGTGAAGTTTACTCTACAAATTTAGTATCCTTGAAAATCTAAGTTAACATTAAATTGGCATTGTTTGTATATAAGATAAATGTTAACATTAAATTTTTATCATATTATAATAGTTAAAAACTAATAGTATTTTGAGCCTGCATAAAAGTTAATAAAACTCTTGATTTAATGACAAACAGAAAGAGTGAACTTTACTCCATAAATTTATTATCCATCAAAATTTAAGTTAACATCAAATATGTTATGGTTTTTAGTATTCTACATCTTTTGAGACTGAGTTATTTTCAAGAGAACAGTAAAAAAACTGAAAAGTGTAAAACATTATCTCAATCATCAATATTTTCATAGTTTAGATTAAAGTGTAGGAAAAATATTTAGTTGAGGGTATTTCACACATAACAATTTTTGTTGACTTTTTTTAAAAAACATTCATAAATATTTATACAACTTTACTTTTTTATAAATTTACATAAAAATGAGCATTTGTTGTCTTTAAAATATTTTTTATACTACAGTATCATTATATAAAAAAATAACAGGTTTTTTTACATTTTTAAACTCATATAGTTATATGTTCGTCATTGAGTCTTTTTTTTACTTATTTTTTTTCTGAATACTATTATATTTTCTTAAAATTATAAATTCTAAAAAAATATATTGGTAACATTTTTGGGTATTTGTAGTATGTAAAACATTATAATTTATTAACAATTAATTAATCTAATATCTTAAAAATAATGATAAAAAATACAAAATAATATAACATAAGACACAAACATAAATATTTCATTGTGTTTTGATCTCATTGTTTTATCTTGAACACTGTGGGTTTAAAAAATACATTAATGAAGTAATATAATTATGTAATTCAAATTGTAATAATACAATGATAGATAATAATAAGTTTATATAATTTATAAAAAACAACGATAAAAATAACTTATCATGTTATCTTGAACACTAAAAGTTTTAACAAATGTATTGATGAAATAACATCACTGAATACTTATAACTGAAAAATACAATAATAGATAATTAATTTATATAATTTATAAAAAACAATAACAAAAATAATATAAATTGACCTATAATGTAACACATAATGATTAATACATATAACAAATAATGAAAAATATATAACGTAATAAACTAATATTTAACACAATGAACGTATTAGACACATTGACCAAAATATATTATCTTTAAAAAAACAAAAAAAAACACGTGTCAACCTACAATTCTTCTAAGACTTTTAAGATTATATATTTTTTATTATAACCCTACTCTATTTTCAAAGAACCATTTAAAAAAATATTTGTCTGAGTAATTATGTTTTATAAAATTTACTTCTTTTAAAGGCAATATGATTTAAGAAACACTAACAAGAAGCTAAACCTAGAATACAAGCTCAAGAAGGCAAAAAAATAAAAATAAAAAATACAAGTACACTTTAAAGAAAAGGTGCTGCATTATAATATATTAATATCAATTAAGTTAAAGATAAAACAACTTAGTTATTATATAAATTATCTATATAACCATTAGAAAATCATATGAATAGTACTTCTAACATCATTGTTTCATTTTTTTCAAATTCTATATTTCTTTCTTTTTTATTCTCTTTTAGATTAGCTCACATATTTAACAACCCAATTAATCAAACACATTATACTGTGACTATCTTTAAAGGCATTGGGTTTTATCTTTAGTTTGATACACGTCGTAGCGAGCGAGTTTGATAGCGTGATTTTGGACGTTACATGACAAAAAATGGAACGAACACGTTTCAATTCCCTTTTGCTTATATTGTGACTATATTTTTGGGTTTCGCTTTCGTTTTGCTATAGCGAGTACATTGAAAATCAAAAAAATTTATGCCACCCACATTATTTAAATAAAACTTTATTCCACCCACATTATTTTTGGATTTCGCTTTCGTTAACTTATTTTGCGCACCGTAACAAACCGAATTAATACTGACTGAATACCCACCACAGCGTGCAATCATGCTACCTCTAGCTTTCATACCAGCTTGAGTAACGTAAATCCGCCACTAAGCGCGAATCAATCACTCGCGCAAGAACTATTCACGCGAAAACTTATCAGTACCAAAACAAAAACATGAAGTTTCCAGCTTAAAAGCGCCTAAATCAAGACCATAATTAACACAACTTAACCCTTCTATAACCAAAATCTTTTTCTTGGTTCCTTGATACATAACTAGAATAATCATTCCTTGATACATAATATGAATCATTACACTGGTTACATACCTTAAACACCTAAAATCTTCATTATCTCTCTCTAAAAACAACAGTTTCTCACGCAAAAAATGGAGACAAAAAGATGCTCTCATCTATTTATAACATCCCGAAAAATATCGTATGGGTTTTCACGCGAGATGTCTCTATCCCGCAATAACTCCCCTCCACGCGAAAAATTTCTTCTTCATTGATTTTCTATGGAACCTTCGAGGTGTTACATACCCCACACTTAGAATAATTATAAAAGGGCTTAAAGTGTTTTTAACTGCCAAAACTCAAAACATCTATACCCAATGGTACACTAGTATAGTTATTATACCTTCAAAGCTACATCCATTTATAGATAATAATAAACACTGCTAAAATCAGTCAAAAATCAAAGTATGTCAATGATCATAGAACACCAATGGTCATTCAATGTCTATGCAACTATAATTATGAGCCTAGTATAAGTTCATTCAATGTTATATATGTATGAATATGCTATGACGACTACCAATATGTGTTGCTTGTCATTGGAGTCTTGTCTCGTCCTAGCACATCACTAGATTGTTTTGCTTCATGCAAGCATGGTTAGTAGAGCCTTGCCTCATACAAGCGTTAGATTGTTTGGCCTCATGCAAGCATGGTCACTCGAGTCTGGTGTGGTGCAAGCATTGGATCGCTTTGCTTAGTGAATGAATTCTTTTTGTGTCCAACATTGGATTGCTTACTAGAGGTTTGTTGTTGCAAGCATACAATGGGATTTTTATGGTGGTACAAGTATGTAACCTAGATGTCCATGAAAGGTTCATCATAGCAAGTCCTGGAAAATTTTGATCATGTGAATATTAACTTTATTGTAACATCAAGTTACCGGTGGAATTTCGATCAAAACTCAAATTCAAAAAAATGTAAGACGATGAACATTCCAAGATCGCTAATTTTGTCGATCAGAGACAATATCCACCCAAATCTCAAAATCATATTAGGATTTTGATGGTTTCCAGGATAATACGATGAAATTCTCCTCTAATATTATCTTATCTTTGATATATGTTTGTGTTATAGTTTTAAACTACATGTTTTCTTGTTTGGTTAACACTTTCTATGAGAAGTAGTACCTTAGTACACAACATAAGGCATTAACGGTGTTGATTTTCATTTCAAAATCGTATGTTTAATCCTTTTAATCCAAAATGGATTCTTTTAACTATTTTGGACCTTAAGGTTTAATTTTTATAATGATTTTGATCATTAATATTAACTCTGTTTGTTTTTAAGTAAGTGAGATGATATTTCAATCGACTTTTATGTATTGCTTAATATTTAAAAGATTGTTTATTTACTTAACTTAAAATATGAAAATAAAATAAAATTATAAAATAAAATTAAAAAGTATTTATTTGATACAAAAAGAAGAAGAAAATAAAAAGAAACTTTCGAGATGATGTAACAACTTTTAACCTCTAGAAAACATGACGTAAGATCTAAACCAGTAATCCAAAAATATTTATCTATTTATTATTTTATTAAAAAATTAATCACTAAAAATAAATCAAGAACATAAAAATTATCCTTTTATTACAGAAATAAACATTAAATATGTTAGGAACGACATAAATATGCGTAGAATTGTTTGTGTATTTCATCTGACAAATATTTTGAATTAATAACAAGTTTATAAACAAAAAAAAAAACAAAAGGAAAGGAAATGACAATCGGGACAAGTCATCTTTATTTGTTACAAAGCTTATAGTCATCTTTATTTGTTACAAAGCTTTAGATGCACCTTTGTAATAGTTTTAGTAGAAAGCAATGTTAAATATTCGATTACAAAGTATTATAGAAGAATTTAACTATTATTCCATGATCATAAAATCTTATTTGAAGCCCACACAAGGAAGAAAAAGGTTTACATGAAAAATATAAACATATAACATTTTCTGTATAAAAAATATAATCTTGAAAAAGAAGTTATTTTCACATATGAAACAAAAAAAGATATTTATATAAAATGTTTCTGAGAAGTTGTTTTGAAAAAAAAATCAAGAAATGCCTTTTAAAGATTAACCAATTACATAAAAAGTCAACTACATGTGGAATGATTGAAGTGCCTTCAAGCTTTACAAAAAAATTCTAACATAGTTAGAGTTAGTGACTAAAATCACTATAAAATGTAAATCTTAAGAACGAAAATAATTAAAAAAATATTTTTTTGAATTACAAAAGTTAAACATGCAAAAACAATGAGATTAAAATAGTAATCTACTCTATGTTTTATTACACATCTTTGAGAGAGATTCCATATACACGTCTAATTAAAAATCAGTATAACAATTTTATTAAATATTATATATGTGCAATCAAACTAAATGAGTACATTTTACTTATTTTTGGCCGGTGATAAAAAAATGACCAAAAATGGGATGATGCCCTTCAATTAAATAGAGATATATATATAATTAATAAATTATATGGCGAAACATTAATTTGGTTATAAGCCATAAGGGAGCATGGAACATGGATCATGTGTTGTATAGTTGCTGTTTTTTGTTGGGACAAGGAAACAAGAAGAAACAAATATATCAGAAATTGCTTCCGCCCTAATTAATTAATTCGTTTTTTAACTTAAAATATACGCCCATTCCTCAAACTTATTACTTTGTTATTTATTATAATATAATATTTCTATTTATACTAACATAAAAATATAATATAACAGTTTGTATTTTAAGATTTATAATTCTAAGATATAATTCATCGGTATTATCTTATATATGATAATATCGGTCATGCCAAGTTTATTAGAACTTTTGTCGCGAGACGTTTTGGTTCTTTTGATATTTTAATTTGTAACTCTTTTTAAGATAAAAGAAACAATTTAAATAATTATTTAATGGAACTAATAATTTTGATCTTTGAAGCATGTGACCATTATTGATGTTGACTTTTATCTGGAATTACCTAATTTAATATTGCGATAATAACATAGTTAATCTTTTAGGGTGCCTGGGCATCTTAAGCGAAACCAATCGGTTTGATCGGGTAACTTGATAACTCTATTTTGGCTTCCAATTTTAGGGATTACTACTAGAATCATCGGTAAATCAATTTGGGTTGTTTAAGTAGTTAGGATTGTTTTTATGGATTTGGGTTGTGCTCTTAGCAATTTGGTTATTTTTTATGTGGTTAGTTAAAAATAAGGTGATTATTCCTCATTTGTTGTTTTCATTCGGATACTTTGAGTTATGCTATTATCAATTTAAGTAGTTTTTAATGAAACTAGTTGGTTTTCTAACCACGCTTCGTGGCGGTTTTCAAACCATATACATGTTAACATAGAAGCATCAGAATGTCTCAGATGAACTCAACCTAATCGTCATCATCAGCGCACCAATATGATAATAGAAGTAACAAAGACAGAGTACATTCACGGTCAACAACATAATATTAAAAAGACATAAAATAACCATCAACACCATAATATTATTTATTTTTTTAAAATTCTTTTCTATTGTCACTCGCGATTCTTTACGGTAGAAATAAACGTGTAACTGATGAATTTGAGAAATGCTTCCTTTCAACCTATGGAATAAAAAGAATTCAAAGTGGATTCCATATAAATATATAAATTTATTTTTTATATTATAAGAAATGATTGTGATTGATTATAAGTGAAAGATGATAAAATATTATTGTGTTATATTCGTGAAAATATTGTTTAACATTTATAAATTTCTTTTTATTTTTCAAATTGTTTATGAGTGAAGGATAGAAAAAAATAATGATAACTATATAAAAATATTATTTAATTAAAAATAAGAAAGAATAAATAGTAATTTTGAGTATAACTATAATAATAAATATAAGAAATCCACCGTTAATGTTCTAAAGTAATGTCATATGCCGAAACTACTTCAACAACCAACAATTTATAAGTCTGATATTTGTTATATTTTTATGCTTACAAATGTATAATTGTTTAATAAGTTTATAATATGAATAACTTCACAAAACTACATATTTTCTTGTTACGAGAGTAAGTTAAACTTTTAAAACGAAACAATTAAGAATATACCATAAATTCAAAGACGAAATATGTAATAGAAATTGTTAATTTTTAAACATGGTTGTTTCTCTAAATTATGTCAACAGACCATCATACATCATACTACATTATTAAAAATCCTAAATATGAGAAGAAAGGAAGAAAATTCTTAGATTTATCAAGATCTATGGTTAAAGACCAAAGTGTCAAACAATTATTAATTAAATAACTTCATAATCCGTACTTTGATATGACACCATGGCCCAAATCACATCATAGGCCCATAAGTGAGATAATAGTCATAAAACCTTAATCAATAAAAGCCCAAATTACACAACAGAAGGGGTTCATAACTTAACGGGCCTAAGCCCATCGAACACAACATGCTGGTCTCATTTGATTCGCTAAAACTATGTAGTATCTTGTAATTCATCCATTTATAGTCTGATAATAATGTTGATATCGTTTAGGCATCATATCAAGATTTTAGTTCATTTATGAGTGATTGGGTGTTAAACCACTTTTTTTAAGTTCTGCTGAATTAAAATAACTTTTTTTTGCAAACAAATAATTAGATAAACAATCGTCAATACACTTGAAACAGTTTAAAACACCATAAGCAAAATTACTTCTAATATTGAGATTATTTAATATGGTTGTATATGATTATTTGCTTTTAAGAAGGATATACTTAGTTTGAGTATAGTGAAACTAACATCTGACAATTTATAGTTGAATAATCCGAAAGTGACTAATTTGATTATCTGTGTGACATCCGGTAAATTTCCGTTATACAACTCCGTTAGTTCCGTTAAGTCTTGCATACACGTGTCGTGAGCACACACTAGTTGTCGTTTAACGTTGGTGACTTAATAATAATTAATAATGTTAAATGGGTGATAATCTAATTGATAATGTGATTATGGTGTTATGTTTATGTGTTTACATGTTTTAAATATTAATTAAGAAAGTTTATCGCGTAACGTGGAAACGTGTTTGTTTATTCGTATGTCTTGTGTTTTTGTAGAGATAAAATATATAATGAATATTATTATTTTAT
>BJCM01068230.1:0-17928 GCA_018326385.1 Flaveria bidentis
GTTCCATTGTTCTTTTGGTTGTTATTTCTTGTTGATAGCTTGTTCAAACACATATGAATGATCCTATGTTCTTGGGTTTGTTAAAACAAAGTAAAGAACCTTAATTTTCAGATTATGAATCATAATGTTAAGGCTTTAATCCGCTGCGTTTTCATGTTTAAATGATTAAACAACTTTGATTATGGTCCAACAAACCCACCAATAGCATACCGAGACAACCCATGGGTAATAAGAGTAGGAGACAGCTCATAAAACAATTATTAGGGACACGTCAGAGGCCCAATAAGGAATTTTTCCATTGATATACATGTTACGGCGGGTGGAATCAACAAATCCTAGAGGTTATGATACGAACACAATGTATGAAAAATTACCCCGAAGAAAGACATTGTTGATATCAATACGTCTAACATCCCATCCTTAATAAAAAGCATCTGACAAGACGATTGGTAGTGTGTTTAACCATTAGGCTAAATATCTCAGCCAATCAATACCCTCCGTCTAATAAAAGCCCGTGGCAAAAATCTACGCATAAAAACTAACAAAACCATCAATAGTATGTTTAATTTTATAAACTCATTTGGCAACCAATAATAACGTTAATTAATGGGCTGACAACATTAGAATTGGAATTGGAAAATTTTCCATCCAAAATCATGTTTGGTTGTTCAACCAATAGAATTGGAATTGGAAATTCTTTTTCATTCATTGAAATTCACATTCTTTCAATTTACCCATAGCATGTTTAACAATCCAATGGAATGTTAAAAATTAAAATTCCAATTTCACTCAAAATTGTTCAAAATTAAAATTCCTTTGCAAAACATTTTGCGAACCAAACGGCCCCTAAGCCTACAATGACGACATAAGTCATTGCCATAGATTCCCTTTCTCATCGCCTTAGGCTATGGCATGGCGTCGTCATAGTCTTAGTAGCCATAAGCTTGTCACTATTGGTATATTTTTTAGCGTTGCCACAACATCTATTCACTTAATATAATATTTGATTTTTTAAACAATTTTTTTTGAAAATATTTGTGGGGATCATATGTTGTCGTCATAGGTCTAGCATAAATATAACTATTATATATTAAAAAATAAATTATTACCTTAACAAATATCAATATGATTAAAGTTACATACCATTAAAAAACAAAACAACTAATGTAAATATATCTTAAATTTTTACAAACCAAACAAATTAATTATTTAATCGTCATCATCTTCATCGTACTCAAGATTTGATTTCCTTCTTTCAAATTCATCCATTCTTTTATGCATTTGTTTTCTTAGAGCTATTATCTCTTCATCTCGATATGTGACCCGCTAGAAGGTTCATAACGAGGGACATTTATATTTTTTGCCTGACACCTCTTGTATGACCACGCCTTTATCGTAAGACGAACTCCAAACATTCTATCTCATTTACGGGCTACTTGTCTGCCTCCATTTGCATTTGGGAATATAGATTTTTAAACTTTTACTGCAATTTTAAAACAAAATAAGAAATTATTAATATTTTTATGAAATTTCGTTAGCATATATGCTGTAATATTGAAAAAATCATCTTGTTTAATAAGTATATATAAGATGATAATTCCCAAATTTTAATATCTAAACCAACAATGAACTAATAATATTAAACTTTAAATTTATTGATACGTGTTTGGGTGATTTTGACCCACTTAAACTAAAAGCACAAACCAATATACTAACAACATGTGAAAATAAAAATCCTATTGACGTCTATTTGAGTGATTTTGACCCATTTATAGTAAACGATATACTAACAACATAATAAATTCAATTAAAGTACTAACAACATACAAAAACATGATAATATCATATTTAACAAAAAATATAAAAATAAAAGTTTAAACTTACCCAATCTTCAATTGCCCTCGAGTTGACCCGTGTCTCAATGTGGCTTTGGTTTATTGCTCCTTTAAACATTAAAAATAATATTTATGAGATTTGAAGAAACTAATTATACATATTTGAATAATACATATTTTCTTATTTGAAGATATTGTCTTCGGGTATAGGAAGGACTCCCATACAAACTTGGATAGAGCTGTTTAACTATGTTGCCTGAGCCTTTTTGTGAAATACGTTTATATTGTTTACATATGAACAAATCAATTACTTTCTTCCATACCTTTTTTTCCATACCTCTTGGCTATCTTGGGGATGACTTATAGCCCATTCTATATCATCATAACCTTTTTGATTCCAAAATTATTTCATGTCATCTTCTATCACTAAAAGCACTCTACTAATGATATAAAGCACGTTGAGTCTCTAGATCAAAAAAATCTTGTGAAAGAAAATAATTAAATAAATATATAAAAGGTATGATTATTAAATATAAACAAAACATTACATAAAATACTCGTTTCAAGGGAATTGAATAGTGATATCTTAAAAATATCTGAAATTTTATCCCAAGTGGGATAGTGAAAAGAAACTTAGGAAACATGATTTGATAAAGCCTTAACAAATAGTTGATTATTTTCTCCAATGAATTTATATTATTTACGTATATGATCAAACTAAATTAGCAGTGCTTGGTTGTTGTTTGGCACCCATTTCTCTACCGGTTTTAAGTTTCTTCTATTTGGATGTTTTTTCTTACTTGACGCTAAATTGATGTATAAAATTAAAAAATTAGCAACATTAAAAATATATTCGATGAATATATGTATAATAAAAATTAATAGTAACTTACACGATAGACAATTCGAAGGGAGTGTATATCAATGCCCATGCGGGTCCCGACCTCCTTCATCACCACTATGCACCCTGCTACACTTGATAATATAATCTTAAACAAAAATTATAATAAATGCAATCATGTAATATTTTTAATAGAAAATATTACATGTATACATGTTTTGGATAGGTACATTCTAAAAGGTTATTTCTAATTAAACATACACGTATACATATACACATAAAATTTAAATCTTAAAAATATGTATAAAATACAATTAAATTCCTAAAACATTTTTAATACATATTTGAAATCATAAACCAATAACCAATAGCCAAATCGATAAGTATATAAACAGATTAAACTTCTATGATCATTTAGAACATAATTAAAATCCATAAACAAATAACCAAATCAAACAACTTTTATATCATCATTCTAACAACACAAACTAATAATCAAATTAAACAACTTATATTAACATTCCAATAACACAAACTAATAATCAACTCATAAAACTTATATTATCATTCCAACAACTAAAAACTAATAATCAAATAAAACAAATAATATTATCATTCTAGCAACACAAACTAATAAACAAATCAAACAACTTATATTATCATTCTAACAACACAAACTAATAAACAAACTAAACAACTTATATTATAATTCTAATAACACAATTCATTAATCATACCAATTCAACTAAAAATATTAATAAATTAACAAAAAAATGATAAATATACACAGCTTAAATTTTTTAACAAAAATGGTGGTCACGAGATAATGTTGACAATGATGGTGGTGAAGAGATAATGCAACAACCCTAGAATGACGACAAAAGTGGTAGGTGGTAGAAAACTGTAACACTCGGATATTTTTAAAGGAAAGAAAGAAAATAATAAAAGCAAGTAATAAGAAAGAAATGAAATAAAATGCAAGTTGAGGGGTTAAAAGTGTCAAAAAGGACAAAAGTTTCAGAAGTTGGTGAATAAAGCAATATGGCCGCCATACCATGTTACTTTTCACCTTCTTCATTAAGATATTTTAGAGAGAGAAAGAAAAAGTGCAGAATTCGGATTTTTGAAGAACAAGAAGGAGAAGTCGGATTCTAAGGTATGAATTCTTGGTTTTTAGATGTTCTTGACCGGCCTATGCCTCGGTTGTTTGATTGTGTGTTTATGTGTTCGGGTGTGTGTGTTTTGATGGGTTTCTAGGTGTTGAAATCATATCAAATGGGTTTTGAAGAAGTCATACCCAAAGGCTATTAAGGTGAGTTCTAGAACCCCCTTTTTACTTGTTTTAACTGATTTTGGGGCTGGAAATGCATGTTTAAATGTTTTTATAATTGTGGGTGTTGTACCGTATGTATGTGTGTGCATGAATGCGGGTGGGATATGATTTTGGGTGATTATGATGTTATGATGTTGCCATGTTCTTGTTTTGTTGGTTAGAATGTAAGATTTAAGCTTAGAACATGTTGGTAAGATGATTGGGACTGATCTGGAATGATTATATTGTAGGTTGATTACCCATGTGCCCAACGGTTAGAAACTGCCTAAGTGTTCCGATGCACCCAAATCCACCTGCGCCGAATAGTATCCATGCACCTAGAAATAAGCTGAATTTGACTAAGTGTCCATGCGCCCAAAATTCCCATGCACCCAGGCACTCATGCACCTACATAGTGGTCATGCGCCTAGAAAATGTTGCCCAGACACATAAGTGTTGGCCATGCACCCTAATAGTGCCTATGCGCCTGATAGTTCCCCATGAGCCTAAGTGCTCACCATGCGCCAAAGGTCATGCGCCTTCATAGTACCCATACACCTATGCCTTAGAAAATATTCTGAAATTTTTGGGGAAAATGTGAAATGTAGAATTTGACTTTGGATGATCCCGGGGGTGAAGTAAGTTAACTTTTGATGATAGATGAGATATGTTATGGTATGTATGATGATTGTTATGTCATGTACGTTGGTGCCGTGTATGGTAATGTTTCGAATGTTTATGTTTATGTTTATGTTCCTTATTATGTACGTTTATTTTCCATGGCTTTACGTGGCATGATTGTGAAAGAAAATGAAAAGTATTATCTAACGTAAAGTGGAAGATAATGATAAGAGGAACGTAATGAATGAATGCATGCATTAATGAATGAATGAAAGTAAGAAAGTCTTGCAAGCAATATATGGAGGTTCACACCCTATGAAGGGTGTTAGCTCAACTGTGTACGGGTTAGGTACCTCGGAAGGATGCACACTGGGGTCTAATCTTTGTGAAGACCATACGTATGGGACCCTTTCCGCTTGCCCTAGGTACTGGAGTCAGCTTCGTGCATAATGTTCGAGGTCTATGATAGACCTCAGGCCCAGTAACCAGCTTCGTGCACAATGTTCGGGGTATAGCATATGGCATTGGTCCAGAAGGAAAGATGAATGAGAATGATGAGTGTACTTGCCCCAGGCCTTTGGGTCATCTTCATGCATAATGTTCAGGGTTTAGTATGTGTCATCGAAAGTTAAAGAATGAACGAAAGATAATTAAGGAAGATTATGAATGAAAGTGAATGATAATGATGACGTACAATGATGAATGAACGAAAGTTAATGAATGAGTGATGATGGAAGATAATAATATATTATCTATGTGTATGTATGATATGTGATCATGTACGAAAGTAAAGAATGGTTTGAAAGAAAGCAAAATATATTTTGTTTTAAAACTAGAACTCACTCAGCAACGCTGACTTTTATGTGTTTCCAGTTGGTAGATAAATGTTGCTGAGGATGGCACGAGATGGCTACTTGGATTGTTTTGGATGACATCCATTTTGTATAACGATGATGTTTTTGCATTGTAATGCGAAGAAATGATGTTTTGTAATTGTTAATACTGTTGGATTATTTTGCAAAAGCTATTATATATTTATATGAAATGGTTTAATTAAGATTCTGTTACAATGTTTTACTAATGTTAAAATTATAGGTATGTTTTTGTGTGATGATTGACCAGTTGTGAGCGTCCCGGAAATTGGGCCATACAAGTTGGTATCAGAGCCAAAGTTTAAGTGAAACGGGTTATAATTTTCAAAAGAAACCAAAACTTAAATTGAAAATGGGACAAAGGGAAGGGATGCCAGTCCGAGTAGCTGCGTGTCATCTGGTATTTTGTTAAATGATAACCGACATTATGTGCGCATGTTATTTGACCTGTGTGCTTTTACTAGATTTAGATACTGATTTCGTCAGGATAGAAAATGCTTAGGGTATGAAGAGTAAAGTAAGTGGCTAATCACAACTGGCCATTGTAATTAGGGACTTACTATACTTGACATAAACTGAGTTATTACCTTGAATGACCATGTTAGTGTTTCAATCTTATAGCGTGTCTTGAGGATGGCCGGTGGTAGATATTCGAAGGTTTCTCATGGTGGACGTGGTGCTAGACCATGGACCACGAGGGGAAGCCCTAGAGTTGAAGGGGTGGCTCATGAAGAGCCCGAGATCTCTCATCTGGAGGGTGGTGATGAGAGTGCTAATTTGAGAGCCTCAGTGAAGGAGGCTGTTGTAGAGGAGGTGCACCAGGTCATGCAGACGATCTTACCATCTGTGGTGACTGAAGTGATTAAGGTGGTGAGGGAAGGAGAAAGGAAGGAAAGGAATAGGCCTACGGGTGACAGGGAACAACCCAAGACTGAGATGGTTGTCTCCGATGATGAGGAAGAGGAAGAAGAGCCTGTGCTGGAGGCAACACGAGGATGTAACTACGGGACATTTCAAAGATGCAAGCCCTCTAACTTTGATGGTAACGGCACTACTACTGCTGCTCACCAATGGGTGAGAGAGATGGAAGTTGTTCTTGATATCAGTGAGTGCCGGGAAGACCAGAAGGTGAAGTTTGCCACCCACTCATTTGTCGACTCGGCTTTGTGTTGGTGGGACAAAATTGTCCAAGCTGAGGGTAGCAGGGGTATTGGGAGAATGAGGTGGGCGGAGTTGAAGAAGTTGGTGATTGAGGAGTTTTGTCCTTATCGATAGATGGACAAAGTTGAAAGGGAGTTCCTGCAGCTAGAGACGGGGACAATGACACACCAGTAGTACACCACCAAATTCAATGAGCTGGCACGGGTAATGCCAGATCAAGTGACACCTCTGTCATGAAAGATCAAGAGGTATATTCAAGGCTAGCCAACAGACATTCGCAGACACCTGATTACCGCCCGACCGAGTACGTTTAGGTCAGCGATCGATCTGGCAAGGAGGCTTGATAATGAGTGTGAGGTGGTGGTGGCTGAGGTGAGCAAGAAAGGTGGTGGTGTACGAAATTGGAACCGAATGCGATTTGGACATAGTGGGGCTGCTCCAAGCAACAAAGGTGCACAGGTGGATGACCGACGTGTGGTCACATTCGGTGCAGGGTCAGGGAGGTGTACCAAGTGTGGAAAGGAGCATGCTGGGGAATGTAGAGTGGGATCCAATGTTTGTTTCCAGTATGGGAGGACAAGACATATGGCGAAGAACTGCGGGGTAAGGAGGTGTTATACTTGTGGCGAGGAGGGCCACATGTGTCGGGAATGTAAGAAGCTGAGGGCTGAAAGTTCCGAAGCAGGGAAGAAGGCAACCATGACTGAGGTACAGAGGGCGAGCGCTAGAGCGTTCACGATGACTCAAAAAGAGGCAAGGACGGACCCCGATGTTGTGTCAGGTACGTTTCTAGTAAACCAAACTCTAACTTCTGTGTTATTTGATTATGGTGATAGTAAAAGATTTATTTCTGCTGCTTTCTGTGCTAAATTGTCTGTTAGTAGTAGGAGTATTGATAAGCCCTTCGATGTAGAAACTGTCATAGGTATGTCTACCAAGATTTCTGAGATGATAGAAGGTTGCGACGTGGAATTAGAAGGTCATAAGTTTCCTGTTAGACCGTTCATGGTGGCTTCGATGTAGTACTAGGCATGGATTGGTTGGCAGACTACAAGGCGAACATTATGTGTCACAAAAAGATGATTTGGTTGATAGCGCTTAACGGGAGTTTGGTGACGGTTTACGGTGATCGAGTCACTACGATTTCGAAAGCGATTTCGATGGCAGTGGCAGGAAAGTGCATGAGGCGTGGATGTAATCCCTACTTGGCTTACATGAAGGATGTGGATACACCAACACCACAACTATCTGACGTACCAGTTGTTTGTGACTTTCCGGACGTGTTTCCAGAAGATTTGCCTAGTGTGCCACGGGATCGTGAGATCGAGTTACAGATTGACTTGATACCAGGTGCCTAATTTGTTGCTAAGGCACCGTATCGGTTGGCTCCTACCGAGATGAAGGAACTGATGGAGCAACTGTAGGAGTTGCTTGATAAAGGGTTCATTAGACCGAGTATCTCTCCATGGAGTGCTCTAGTTTTATTTGTGAAGAAGAAAGATGGTAGTATGAGGATATGCATAGACTACCGCGAGCTGAACAAGTTGATAGTGAAGAATCAATATACATTGCCAAGAATTAATGATCTGTTCAATCTGCTCCAAGGTGTCAGTTGGTTCTCGAGGATAGACCTTCGATCAGGCTACCATTAGTTAAAGGTGAAGGAGCAAGACATTCCTAAAACAACTTTTCGCACGCTTTATGGACACTACGAGTTTCTCATCATGTCATTTGGTTTAACAAACGCGCCAGCTACTTTTATGGACTTGATGAATCGAGTGTGTCGGCCGATGTTGGATAAATCAGTGATTGTGTTTATATCTTGATTTATTCGAAGAGTGAGGAGGAGCATGATGGTCATATTTGGGAAATGCTGGAGACATTGAGAAATGAGAAGTTGTATGCTAAATTCTCCAAGTGCGCGTTTTGGCTACACGAAGTTTAGTTCTTGGGTCACGTGGTGAATCCCGAGGGGATTATGGTAGACCCGACAAAGGTGGAGGCGGTGATGCAATGGAAGTCTCCAAAGACGCTATTCGAGATTTGTAGTTTCTTGGGTTTGGCAGGCTATTATAGTGGATTCATCCAAGACTTCTCTAAGATAGTTTCACCATTGACTAAGCTGACCCGGAAAGATGAGAAGTTTGTATGAGGTCAGGACCAAGAGAAGGCTTTTGAGGAGTTAAAGGCAAGGTTGACTCAGGCTTCTGTCTTGTCGTTACCCGAGGGAAGTGAGGATTGGTTGTTTATTCAGATGCTTCTTACTCGGGGTAGGGATGTGTCTTGTTGCAATGAGGAAAGGTTATAGCTTAGGCATCCCGACAATTGAAAGTTCATGAGGTTAATTATCCTACTCATGACTTGGAGCTAACAGCTGTGGTCTTTGCACTAAAGATTTGGAGGCAATACCTATTTGGGACAAAGTGCACCATATTCACTGACCATAAGAGCTTGAAGTACTTCTTTGAGCAAAAAGACTTGAACATGAGGCAGAGGAGATGATTGGAGCTCATAAAGGATTATAATTGTGATATCCATTACCATCCAGGCAAGGCCAACGTGGTGGCAGATGCCCTCAGTCGAAAGGAGAAACCCAAGCCGATTCAGGTGAAATCTTAGTAATTGATTATGACCTCCGATGCGATGAAGCAAGTCAAAGAGTTTCAAGATGAAGCATTGAAGGAAGATCATTTTAACTCTGAGAGAATGAGAGGTCTGGTCACAGAGTTGGGTGAAAACACACTCGGTGTTAGAACCTGATTCAGACGGATGTGGATTCCTCATTATAGGGATCTACGTATGAAGATCATGAATAAATCTCATAAGACTCGATACTCTATTCACCCCGATGCTACAAAGATGTATCAAGATATGAAGAAGGATTATTGGTGGCTGGGTATGAAACCCGATATGGCAGAGTATATGAGTAAGTGCCTTACTTGTTTACAAGTGAAGGCCAAGCATCAAAAGCCTACGGGAAGATCCAACCTTTGGACATACCAGAGTGGAAGTGGGAGCATATCACCGTGGACTTTATTACGATGCTACCACGTACCGCACGAGGGTATAATGCCATATGGGTGATAGTTGATCGTCTTATGAAGAGTGTTCACTTCCTATCGATCCGCAAGACATATTCATCCAAGAGGTTGGCAGCTTTGTTCATCAAGGAGATTGTAACTCGTGATGCTATGCTGGTGTCTATTGTGTCTGATCGTGACCCCCGGTTTACATCTAAGTTTTGGAAGAAATTCTACGATGCTATGGGGACGAGGTTACATATTAGCACCTTTATCATCCTCAGATGGATGGTCAGTCGGAAAGGACAATACAAACGCTAGAAGCTGTGCTTTGGGCATGCGTCATTGATTTTGTAGGAAGTTGGAATGACCACTTACCGTTAGCTGAATTCTCATACAACAATAGTTATCAGGCTAGTATCGGTATGCCCCCTTATGAGATGCTATATGGTAGGAGATGTAGGACACCCATTTGTTGAGGGGATATTGGTAAGAAGGAGTTGGGAAGTATCGAGGTGATCGAGGCTATGACCGAGAAGCTTGAAAAGATCAAAGCCTTTATGAAGGCAGCTAAAGATAGACAAAATTCGTATGCCGGTAAGAGACGTAAACCGATTGAGTTCGAGGTGGGTGATAGAGTTATGTTGAAAGTATCACCTTGGAAAGGTATCTTTCGGTTCAGAAAGCGGGGCAAGTTGAGCCCAAGGTACATAGGGCCTTTTTGAATCACTGCTCGAGTAGGAAAGGTGTCCTATAGATTGGAGTTACCAGATGAGTTAACTGGAATTCACCTAACATTCCATGTATCTCATTTGAGAAAATACTTAGCTGAAGAGGATATGGTTGTACCACTGGAAGATATCAAGGTAGATGAATGGCTCTATTATGTGGAACAACTAGTGGCGATCATTGATCATAAGGAGATGAGGTTAAGGAATAAAGTAGTTCCTCTTGTGCGTGTACAGTGGAAGTATAGGAAGGGATCCGAGTCGACGTGGGAGACCTAAGAGGAGATGATGCAACATTACCCACGTTTGTTTGAGGTATAACAGGTTTCGTGGACGAAACCTATATAAGGGGGTGGACTTGTAACACCCAGATATTTTTAAAGGAAAGAAAGAAAAGAATAAAAGCAAGGAATAAGAAAGAAATGCAATAAAACCCAAGTTGAGGGATTAAAAGTGTCAAAAAGGGCAAAAGTTTCAAAAGTTGGTGAATAAAGCAATATGGCCGCCATACCATGTTACTTTTCACCTTTTTCATTCGGATATTTTAGAGAGAGAAAGAAGAAGTGCAGAATTCGGATTTTTGAAAAAAAAAAGGAGAAGTCAGATTCTAAGGTAAGAATTCTTGGTTTTTTTGATGTTCTTGACCGACCTATGCTTTGGTTGTTTGATTGTGTGTTTATGTGTTTGGGTGTGTGTATTTTGGTAGGTTTCTAGGTGTTGAATTCATAGCAAATGGGTTTTGAAGGAAGTCATACCCAAAGGTTGTTAAGGTGAGTTCTAGATACCCCTTTTTACTTGTTTTAACTAATTTTGGGGCTGAAAATGCACGTTTTAATGTTTTTATAATTATGGGTGTTGTACCCGTATGTATGTGTGTGCATCAATGCGGGTGGGGTATGATGTTGGGTGATTATGATGTTATGATATTGCCATGTTCTTGTTTTTGTTGCTTAGAATGTATGATTTAAGCTTAGAACATATTGGTAAGATGATTGGGACTGATTTGGAATGATTAAATTGTAGGTTGGTTGCCCATGCGTCTGAAAATAGTCAATGCTCCCAACGATTAGAAATTGCCTAAGTCTTCCCATGCGCTCAAAACCCCCTGCGCCCAAATAGTATCCATGAGCCTACAAATAAGCTGAACTTGGCTAAGTGTCTATGCACCCAGAATTCCCATGAGCCCAGGCACTCATGTGCCTAAAAATGTTGCCCGACGCCTAAGTGTTGGCCATGCGCCCCAATAGTGCCCATGCGCCTGATAGTTCCCCATGCGCCTAAGTGCTCCTCATGCTCCTGAAAGGTCATGCGCCTACATAATGCCCATGTGCCTATGTCTTAGAAAATATTATGAAATTTTTGGGAAAAATGTGAAATGTAGGCTTTGACTTGGGATGTTCTTAGGGGTGAAGTAAGTTGACTTTTGAGGATGGATGGGGTATGTTATGGTATGTATGATGATTGTTATGCCATGTATGATGGTGCCTTGTATAGTGATATTTTGAATGCTTATGTTTATGTTCATTATTATGTATGTTTATTTTCCATGGCTTTACGTGGTATGATTGTTAAAGAAAATGGAAAGTATTATGTAACATAAAGTGGAAGACAATTAAAAGAGGAACATAATGAATGAATGCATGCATTAATGAATGAATGAAAGTAAGAAAGTCTTGCAAGCAATGTATGGAGGTTCACACCCAATGAAGGGTGTTACCTCAACTGTGTGCGGGTTAGCTACCTCGAAAGGATGCACACTGGGGTCTAATCTTTGTGATTGATCATATGTATGGGACCCTTGCCGCTTGCCCTAGGTACTGGAGTGAGCTTCGTGAATAATGTTCGAGGGCTATGATAGACCTTATGCCTAGTAACCACTATCGTGCACAATGTTCAAGGTATAGTATATGTCATTGGTCTAAAAGGAAATTTGAATGATAATGATGAGTGTACTTGCCCAAGGCCTTTGGGTTAGCTTCGTGCACAATGTTCGGGGTGTAGTACGTGTCATCGGAAGTTAAAGAATGAACGAAAGATAAGTAAGGAAGATTATGAATGAAAGTGAATGATAACGATGACGTATGATGATGAATGAACGAAAGTTAATAAACGAATGATGATGGAAGATAATAATACATTATGTCTGTTAAGCTCTGCAAAACCTGAAATTAATCCCACATAGGTCGTGGACAGAAGAGATTACTGGTTCAAAAGGAATGTTCGGTCTTTAATATCATCCACGCGTTTTGGGCGTATTGGTTATGGATGATAGGAGAACTCCACAGTTAAGCATGCTTAAGTGGCAGCAATCCAGGGATGGGTGACATCCCTGGGAAGTTTCACCCAGGCAACCAAAAGCAAATCTGTGAGCTCCTCGGGGCAAAGCAGGCAATATTAGTGGTATGAGGGGTCGGGTGTTACAGTTGATCATCTTTAAAGTTCTCTTTCGTTAATGTTTAAATTGCATAATTTGAATTAAACGTAAATTTGTTGAATTACAAGACTTTCTCGAGGTTTGGTTTTTAAAGAAGGAAAGGTGGGTAAATATGATTAATTAATCATTTGACTTAGTTATTCATGACTTGCGCTGAAATTTTAGTGCGTTAATTGCATTGTGCAGTTGTAAATTTAAGTCACCAAAATCCAATTTATTTTACAGCTTCTCACTGTAACGTTAAATCGTACATCACTATATTATGTTTTGTTAGATTTACAATTTCGAATTGTGAGTTGTCAAGTGTTGATACTATGATCCTAATAAATTCTTTCCTTAATGAAAATCTTAGCCTAGTTTAGAATTTTAAACTAAACAGTTGAATGCAACAAATTAGTTTAGCACGTAAGATCACAGTTCAGTTAGTATCTCAAATTTCAATGATGTTACATGATATCTGCATCTCCACTAGCTTTTCAGTAAGTCAATAATATGTAATCATCAAATACTAAACAAAGGATTAGTAGTTGATAGAATTAGTGATCTTATATAAAAACATAGCTCCATAGAAAAACCATGAGCATAACATTAATCATGTTGCATCTACCAAGATCACCTGTCATGGCTTTGAACATTATATGAAAACATAACTCCACAAGACATTTGGTGGATTGTTCTGAAATAGAGTTTGACTCTGAACATGTGCTACCGCTTCAAAGCAATTCAAAAATCAATGCAAGCAACAATCAGGATCTTGCATACCTACTGAAGGTTTCGATTCTTTTTACAATTTTAATTCAATTCTTGACCATAAAGTTCTTTTTTGAGTTCATTTCAATTTACTCCATAAGGTTTTATTAAAATATTTATTTTCCTTCAAAATATTAAGAACATCAATTTACATTCAAAAATTTCATATGTTGTTTTTATTTCACTCCAAAAGTTTTATTATTTTGGATAAAACTGAAATAATTAATGAAATTTTAAACTGAAATTAAAACAAATTATGAAAATTTTAAGGTAAATTAATGTTTTTAATCTTTTGAAAAAAAAAATGATTATTTTTAGCAAACCTTAAGAAATATAATGAAACTTAACTTTTTTTTTTGGGTATTATGCAGAGGTGGAAAAAAACTGGGTTGTGTAACATTCCTTATTGGATACAAGAAGTAATTTCTTCAAGTTGGGCCCGCCTTGAGCACATTCTACAAATATAACTTTAATATAATAATTAATGTGTCAAATATGATTACAAAATTTGAATGATTTCAACAATAATCTAGATTGTTTTATAAGAATGATTGATGAGGTTTTATGCAGACAAAACACATATTGGATGACGTTCATCTAGTTAAATCTTTGTGACACTTTAGAGATAATATATAACTAGATTACCATAATCCTTCTATTCATAAGTGGATGGGTTAAAATTGCCATCTTAGTGTTACACTATATAAGTTGGGATATTTAGGCCCCGTTTTGTTCATAGAACTCTCAGAAATTGAAATTGGAAATTTTTTCATCCAAAATTATATTTAATTGATCAATGGATGGAATTGAAATTAAAAATTTTTCTCTCATTCATTGGAATTCACATTTCTTCTAATTACCCATGAAATGTTTAACAATCCAATGGAATGTTCAAAATTAAAATTTCAATTTCACTCAAAATTGACCAACCAAACACGTTATCAATTTTAACAAGATTTTAATTTCAATTCCAATTTCATTTCTAATTTCAATTCTTTGCAAAACATTCTACGAACCAAACGACCCCTTAGGTCTTTCTCTACAATTGTGTTCATTGAGTGGTCTTGCTTCTTGAGAAAATATCTTCGCTTGATCAAGAGCTTATGAATTTAGTGTTTTCTCCCTAATATTAAATTTAAGGGGTGTTTGTGTTTGGAAGTGTGTTTAAACTGATTTGTTTTGAGTGCTTTGGTAAAAGTGATAATGTTTATAATATTTTAATGGGTTAATTGATTTTAATAATCTTAATTTATATTTATTGGTCGGGATTAATCCCAATTGATGAAATGTTTACAGTTACTTCTTTCTTTGAATATATTTTCCTCCAATGATCTCTTACTAACTGAGAGTTAAACTTCGTTAGTTTTTTTTATGAAAAGAGGCAAACTTTGAGCTATTTTTTAACTCCAGCACCGCCTAGTCTCGATTAGGTCCGTTTTTTATTGTCTAACCTTATCGTTACTTTAAATCTGCCTCCAACGAGTTTGGTGGTTCAAATCAGAAGGCGAAGATTGATGGGCTTTTGGGTGCGGAAGTTTTAAATTAACGGATTTGATGATAGATTTAAACTTTCTGTTTAGTGTTTTGGCCACAAAAATAGTCAACGTCATCAAAAAACTAACGACGTTAACTCTCAGTTAGTAAGGGATCGTTGGAGAAAAATAAACTCAAAGTTGAAAGTATTTGTAAACATTTACTGAATTGGAATTGATCTCGGCCAATAAATAAAACTCGGGATTATTAAAATCCAATAACCCTATTTTAATCCTTGAATGTTAAAATATCAGATTTTACATAGTTATGTTGGTTCCGACTTTCATAATTTTCTTGTATGAGAGGATAGCGGTGCCTAAAATAATGAAAAAAGGCCGGGATATTGTTGCACAAAAGAAGAAAGAACAAACAAAAAGTCAAAGAAGCCTAGAGACTCAACATGTGATGCAGTCGGAAACAGAGAGATAGATAATTGAGCCTGTTGATTCAACAAGAATACCAGGAACAATTCTTCTAACTATCGTTGATTCACAAAGAATACCGATAATCAGGGTTTACACACACTATGATAGAGAGAAAAAACAGATTTTTCATAAACTTCACTAATCTTGTCCCCATCTCTTACAAACATATAAAGAAACAAAACCAAATTCTAATGGGCCACAAAACATAAACGGGCCAAAAACTGGGCCAAATGCAAAGTCCAACAAAATGTTAAAATAAGACAAAAATTGAAATAACTCTTAAAATAAGCCATTTTTGGGCCGAAACGATGACCCAAACCGCCTATGGCTGTTTGTTAAAACGTGCTCCTCGGTCCAACGGTCGTTTTGACTGGTCCCGGGCCTGAAACGAAGACTTCTAGCCCAAGTTATACCCATTTCAGTGAAGCCCCTTTTGATAAGCGATCTTGGGCCTCCAAAAAGACTAAAACTTGCTCATCCACACTTGGATCCACATCATTCCCCCCTGGGTAGACAAAATTCGCCCTCGAATTCCCAACTGCCTCGTCATCATAAGAATCATCATGATATGGCAGCAAATGTTTCACGTTAAATACATCAGAACACCGAATATGGCTAGGCAACTTTAGTCGATAGGCATTAGGATTTATCTTCTACATGATCTCAACAGGACCAATCTTTTTGGCAGACAGTTTGTTGTACTCCCCCACTGAAAAACGATCTTTAGTTAGAACAGCCCAAACAAAGTCACCTTCTTCAAAATCAACATGCCTTCGTTTTTGATAAGCAGCTTTCTTGTACTTGGCATTCGCTTGGGTCAAGTTATGATGAACAACTTTATGAACTTCATGCAACCCCTCCACAAAATCTTGAATCTTTTTGGGAAACGAGCCAGATGCAGGAAGTGACATTAAATCAAGTGGGCCTCGAGGTTGAGAAGAATAAATCACCTGAAATGGACTAAACCCGGTACTTCGATTAATAGCATGATTGTGAGCAAATTCGGCTTGGTAGAGTTTCTGGTCCCATGCTTTCACATGATCACCAACTAGACATCGCAGCAAATTACCAAGTGAACGGTTTGCAACTTCAGTTTGGCCATCCGTTTGTGGATGATAAGCACTACTGAAACTGAGTTGAGTATTCACCATCTTCCATAGACTGCGCCAAAAGTGACTCAAAAATCGGGTATCCCGATCAGAAACAATAGAAGAAGGCAATCCATGTAAGCGATACACATCACAAAAGAAAAGTTGTGCCACATTAACAGCATCAGTTGGCTTCTTACAGGGAATAAAATGAGCCATCTTAGAAAACCTATCAACAACAACAAAGATAGAGTCGTTACCCCCTTTGTGTACGCGACAACCCCAACACAAAATCCATGCTAATATCAACCCATGGCTGCAAAGGAACCGGCAATGGCATGTAGAGGCCCGCGTTACTAGTTGTGCCCTTAGAAACTTGACAAATACGACACCTCTTAACATAATGATCCACTTCTTCCTCATGGTAGGCCAGAAATAAGAAGTTTGTACCAACTGTAGAGTACGATCACGACCAACGTGCCCTTCCCCATGCAACTCTTTAATAATCTGTAAACGCAGACTAGAATCAGGAATACATAGTTGATTCCCTTTGAACAGAAAACCATCTTGTACAAGAAAATCTGACTTCAGCCCAGTCTGCACATCCTGCATAATAACTGAAAAATATGGATCAATGGCTAACTACTCACGAATGACATCTAATCCCAGCACATCAACCCTCATAGACACAAGCAAATTACTCCTCCTACTTAAGGCATCAGCAACTCGGTTCGAAACTACAGTCTTGTGTTTAACAACAAAAGTAAACTTTCCAAGAAATGCTAACCAACGCCTGTGCTTATGTGACACCTTGTCTTGTGTACGAATATGCCTTAAAGAATCATGATCAGTGAACAAAACAAACTCTTTGTGGAATAGATAATGACGCCAATGCTTTACAGCTTGGACCACTGCATAAAACTCCAAATCGTAAGTACTATACCTCAACTTTGAACCCGTCAATTTCTTACTAAAGTAAGCAACAGGTCGGCCACCTTGACTAAGCACCCCACCAATCCCGACCTTTAAGGCATCAGTATGAAGTTCAAATACTTGAGAAAAATCAGCAATACCAGAACATATGCAATGGTGAGCTCGGCTTTTATAACCTGAAAAGCAAGCTCGGCCTCTTTGGTCCATACAAACGTCTTCCCCTTCATACAGTCTGTCACTGGAGCCATAATAGAACTGAAATATGGAATGAATCTTCTATAGAAAGAAGCAAGCCCATGAAAACTACGAACTTTAGTAATGGTAGTAGGAGTTGGCCAATTAGCAATAGCTGCTACTTTAGATTCATCCACTTGT
>BJCM01068231.1:0-12794 GCA_018326385.1 Flaveria bidentis
GTTCCCGGGGTAGTGTTGGCCGACCGCGGTGGTGGCCGGTGGTGGTTGCTGGTGACGAGCGATCTTGGTAGTCGGTGGTGGTTGTTGTGGTGGGTGGTGTTGGTGATTAATTATGGAAGAATGTATGGAATGAAAAAAGAAGGGATAGTGAATAAAATGAATTTGAGGGAATGGAATCAACTACGTAATAATTCATTCCATTACCTCCACCAACCAAACATGTATTTATTTATTCACCCTCAATGGTTCATTCATTCCGCCCCCCATTCCTGCATACCAAACGCTATCTAAGTTTAGCAACTATATTCATCATTTAGTCTCTCGTAATTATTGATCATCAATTGGGCATCACCATCAGATTCTTCTCTTGGGTTGCTCATTTATTTTTATTAGGGTTGTTTAAACCGCTTAACATTTGTTTGAAATTTTCTCGAAAAATACTCGTTCGAATTTTTGCTCGGTTGTAAACAAGCCGATCGGCTCGGATCGGTTTGTAAACAAGCCAAACACGAGCAAAGGTCCGCTCGGTTCGGTTCGGTTCGGTTATGATCGAATTAATATGCATGTATAGTTTATACGCAACACTTTAATAAATTTGACCCATTATATACAAATATATAATTATATTTATACATACTTGATCAATTAACCTAATAAAAAATTCTACAACCAACATAAAAGTGAAATCCTAAGTCATTAAGAGATATTTTTTTCGATCATCTCCAACTCTCACCGTTATCGTTATCTGCAATATGCTCTCCTCCTTATAAATTACAACCCTAGTTTCATCGTCAGCCACAACCCATTGTCATCCATGAAAATATTATGTATTAAAACATTGTTGATTTTTATGCATTAAACCTTATTCGCTGCAGTATAAATAGTATGTCACAAAAAATAGTTGGGTTGTATAAATTGTTCGCCGCTCGTTTGCGCTCGCTTGATGCTTGCTCGAAAATTTAATGCTCGAAAAATGCCAGTTCAATTTTCCGCTCGGTTGTAAACTAGCCGATCGGCTTGGTTCGGCTTGGAAACGAGTTAAACAAGAGCAAAAGTCCACTCAGTTCGGCTCGGCTCGTGAATAACCCTATGACTCCAACACACGTCCTCGAGTAGTTTTGTACGTATACATCAAAGCAACTAACCTAGTGGTAGTTAAAATATCAACCTATTTTTTTCAACAAAACAGTCTCAACCTATCATCTTACTTTCGGAACCCGTCACAACCCCTGTTCTTCATCATCTTCAATTGATGTCGAATTTGAAAAGAAAAATCTCATCAAGATTGTAAGAGGTGATGTGGTTGGGACTCTTCTACGATTAGATTTGTGGGATGGGAGGAAATCAAGGAAAGATATTAAAATCTTAAAACTATCAAATATAATGGGTTGTCATTTTACATTAAAACCCTTTATCATAAATAAAAATAAAATTTTAATTGATTGGTTAAAATTAGTTTTTTTTTATTTTCATTTAAACCATCTCTTCTATGTGTTGTGTGTGTGTATATATATATGTGTGTATGTATGTATGTATAGGGGAGAGTTTAAATGATAATTTTTTTTAGAACTTTACGAATCAATATAAGCCACAAGTTTTTTATGATACAGTGGTAAATAACGAAAATATAATTAAAAAATTATAAAATGAATAATAATATAAATTTAAAAAAACTAAACAAAAATGTTAATCATGTTTCTCTCTTTCGTAAAAAAATTACAAATTTCATTTGACACATGTGGAATGACTAATTTACACATGTGTAAATAATGGTTGAATGATTTTTTTTATAAAAGTATATTAATATGGTATGCGTTGGAAAGATAAAAAATACTAAAATTAATGCTTAACTTTTTTTGAAAAATAATCTTCTTAAAAAAGTTATGAACATTGTAAGTAAAAGATGAATATGGAATTTAATTTGTATGTAGTGTTAAATGTGTGGTTTGTATTAGTTCTAGGTGAAAAAAAAGAATATTAACTAGTGTCTTCATGCATTGAAGGTACCACCCCTAACGCTAACAAAAAGACCAAGCCTCAAAAAGACCGAGTCACGGCTCACTTAAATTCAAGATCAAACCGCGACTGAGGAAAAGACAGCCCCAAGCCGCGGCTGAAGCAGAAAGGGGCCCAAGCCGCGGATGGAGCACAAAGGGGGCCTATGCCGCTACTGAAGCAGAAAGGGGCCAAAGCGCGGCTGAACCCAAACCACGGCTGAACCCAAACCGTGGCTAGGGAGTAAGCCCGAAGCCGCGGCTGGGCATGGTACTATCAAGATGATATCATGAGCCCTCATGAACAACACTTATAAAAACCTTCACAATAACTTGGTAACCAAGGAAGCCATTCATTGGCTACAAGAGAATAAGAAAGAAACACAATATGACAAAACGCATAAAGCCAAAACATTGGCAGAAGTTCAGAGCAGCCACCTAATCCCCAAGTCAACTACAAAGAGAAACTACATTAATGCCAGTCAGAAACCCTTTGCACTAGAAAGGTATAAAACCCCTGGCTAGGGAATTTTAGTCATATCGTTGACCACAGGCTTCCAAGAATAGAGCCATGTCATATCTTGTTCCTATACACCAACACTATAAATACTTCTTTCATTCTACAGATAGTATTCATTCTAAGAACACTCTTACTACAAGTTATTTACTTATTAATTCTCCCTTTCAAAGCTTTCTCAACACAAATACTTATTCTCACGCCTGAGTGTGGTCTCGGGGAGAAAACCCTTTCTGCCCGAGGCGAGGCTCACAGTGTTTTCTTTGTCTTGCAGATACTCCTCTCAGCCAAGGTCAAGCCCAGCTGAAGTTCAGGTCAAACTCCAGCCGGATCCTCGACATCCTGCCCTGCCGAAGTCAAGCCCAGCCGCATCCTGCTTCATAACAGCCGAAGCCAAGTTCCAGCCTGATCCCCTATAGCAACCCTATTCTCGCACTGCTCCCAAGTCTTGATCTCTTGATTAGGATTTGTGTAGCAACATTTGGCGCCATCCGTGGGACCTAGACGTTACTCAAAAAACTACCATGGATTCAGGTCAAGGAACTCCTCACCACAAGGATGCTAGCGATACAGAAAATCCACGCACCATCATCTCCCCGTTGGAAACCAGCGCAGGGGGTGGCAATAACGGTGGTAGTGTCATTACCCCAGAGAGAACAAATCCTCTCAATGCTGGAACAAGAAGAAAGGGAGCGACGCCTTGGAGAAATCCGAACACGCTTAGAATAAAAGAAACCCCAGAGAAAAGGAATCGTGAGGAGGGAGAAGGTAATCGAGGAGACAAAGTAAAGAATGTTGAAGACAAAGCAAAGATGAGTTTAGGCGCCACCGCAACCGGAGAGAAAGCGAGAATCGATGATGATTTTAGCAAGCCATACCGCCCATCGATGGCGCGAGCCAGGTCCAAATTTATACCACGAATAGCAGAATTCACCTTTCCTCCAAAACTCAAAATGCCGTCCAATGTGGGAAAGTATAACGGCATGGGAGATCCGGATGATCACCTTGCAATCTTCATAGGCGCCGCCGAGGTAGAGCAGTGGTCAATCCCTGTATGGTGCCACATGTTTACTCAGACCCTATATAGCCTTCCAGTCAGAAGTATTGGAAGCTTTGAGGAGCTGGAGGAGGACATCCTCAGGAATTTCAGTCAGCAGAGATTGTCCGCCAAGGATCCAACTGAATTGCCCAACATCAAGAGAGGCAATGGTGAGTCTATCGAAAACTTTATCACACAGTATTCAAAAGAAAGCATGCAGGTACGAAGAGCCGGAGAGACGATCCGAATATCGGCTTTCATCCACGGGGTGAGAAATGATCGGTTGGTAGAAGATTCCACGAGCACCTTCCAAAGACCGTGGACGAGATGTTGGAGAGAGCCAAAGAATTTGTCAGGGGAAAGAAGGCGTGCGAACAGCTGAAAGATAAGACGCCGAAGAAACTTATGTCCCCTGTCTGGGACCCACAGAAGAGATCGGGAGGTCCGAGGTCATGGGAGAAGCCACGCTTCCAGCCACGATACCCCCAACGAAACCCACCTTTCCAACCTTGTTTCGCATCCCCAATCCGGAACCCACAAGGTCCCAATGTGACCCTCCCACCTTTGACTAAAACCCCTAGCGAGATTCTAGCTACAGAAAACATCAACTTCACCAAGCCCACACCGTTGAAGCCAGGAGTAAAGAGAGACACAAGCAAGTACTGCGAGTTCCACAAGGAAAACGGGCATGCGACAGATGGTTTCTCATTGAAACGACATGTAACATCCACCTATTTTCAAATTTAAAACCCAAACCCGAACTCATTTGAACTTTTATATGATATAAAATACTTTATTAAACTTATTTTATTTATTCTAATGAATTAGAAGTGGTATCACTATTAAAAAAATTTGTTTTATTTAATTATTATTTATTAAATCTTTTAAATAATTTTATAATTTATAAAGTAAAGTTTTTTAAAGTTTAATTGTCATTTATGAGATTTAACGTAGAAGGAATAATTATATTTCAACATTTCTTTCAAACTTATAAAGTTATATAAGTTCATAAGGTTTAATGTTAAACATGAGATTTTGAGATAAATAATTAATAAAGAAAGTCTTTTTATTAACCCTATACAATTTTAATAGACGGTAATTTAGTTATAAATTGGTATAATAAAGTTTGTTAATCACGTTACAATAAATAACTAAATAGTAAAACCTTATTAAAAGTTGTATTAACTAATTATGGTTTCAATGAAATTTATAAATATTTGAATTATTTTAAAACTTGGGTTTTAATAAGTTTACGGTCAAACTTGCAAATTTTGAAACTTATTTGAAAACTTCTTACATGAAATAATACGTTGCAAAAGAACAGGGGCCATATGTGTAATTTGGTTTTAATGACCCACACCGTCGCCCCCCACTCCCGTTTTTTCTGGTCACCATCTCCGGCCCTAACTCCGCCGACCCCTCCACTCTTGAAACGCTTAATTAAAATGTGATTAAACCGAACCTTAACTATTACACATCGGTTTCGAACTTAAAGGCATGTTTACTCGAGATTATTCGACCATTAACACCATAAATTAAAACCGAAATCATCAATACAAATCCTTAACTCGTTGATATTGTAACTATTTCGAATTTCATCTGTTTGAATGATGGGAAACGTTCTAATCGGTTCTCTATACCATTCTGAGCCATCAATCGCACAAACAAAGCACTCAATCAAACAATTTGATTATCAATTTCATTCGAACCAGCAACTTAGCCGTTATCCATTTTCTGGGTTCCATTACTCAAAATTGACAGAGGGCAATCGATCATCATCATCATCATCATAAGAAGCTTTCCAAACGTTTAATTGAATCACAACACCAAGAATCATCTAAATCCGAAGCAACCACAGTCGCGACCTGCTCTACCGTCGAAGGGCATCAATTTGATCTCAATCAAGTGAGTAAATCACATCAATACCCTCGGTTTTTCTTAATGAATCAAAGCCCTATGATTAATTTGGTTGAATAACTCGAATCAATGTTCAATTTGGATCGAGAACAATTCTAGGGTTCTTGAGATTTGGGGGTTATCATATTCAAACCTTTTTTTAAACATTAAACGGGGATTTAAAATCGGATTTGGGACCCGGGTTCGAACCCGGGCGCCCTCAAATCTGTTTTTTAAACTTTTTTTATTAAATTAAATCACAACAATTGATATTATTCTATTAAATTAAAATAAAAATCATGTTCATACTTAAATTTACTTTAGAAATTATTAATCTAATTTCTAAAAAATTGTAACAATATAATTTATTATTTTGAAACAAATAATTTAATAATATTTAAAACTTTGAGATTAGAATTTATAAAAAAATATATAATTTATTTACAAGTTAAATATTTATAAAAACTATTTTAAAAATATTTATTTAAATCTTAAAACTTCTAAATTATTTAATATCTTAGTTTTTTATTTTTCAAAGGTTTTAATGTTATGAAACATTTATAATAATTACTCAAAAGTAAAAAAAACATTATAAATCAAACTTAAATACTTTTAAGTTATTTAGCAAGTCAATTAAATAATTAATTATATTAATTATTTTTATTAAGTTTTAAATAATTTTTAGATTAATTATTTATTTTATACTCAATCATTTCTTAATCAATTATTATTAATATTTAAGTAATATTTATTATTCAATTTCACTAATGACTCATTATCGTTTTAAATCATAATTATTACTCAACTTATTCCATCTTTATGGAATCAAAATATAATTAGTTATATTATTATCAAAACCCCAAATTTCAATTGAAACCCTAGTTCATTGTTAATCTTATTATTAAACTTAATCTTGGAATCAATACATTTAGGTAACTTGTAAAAGAAATCATTGGAGCCTCATTTAATTTCTAATCCTCACCTTATAAATATCATGTGAGTTCTCCGTGCCCTCTTTTTACTTTATTTCACACCTTTTGGGGTGAAAATGTTAACTTTATAAACTTACACTTGTAAACATCTTGATACTTGTAAATGCACATGCAATTCATCTTTACTTTTTGTCATGATTATTTGTGTTATTGTAAGTCTTATATGAGATACATATTTTGTTTACAATCATTAACTATTGCTAGCCTGGCAACGTCTTAGATCTTTGGGTCTGACAAGCCTATTTGGTGCTAAACGATGTATTGCCGGCTCCTGATGACGTATGACTTGTTCATCATGGGAACCAAGTACACTTAGCCAATCTTATATACTTGTAAACAAGTTAAAGTTTGGTTGTAACTGTATGTGTTCTATAAGCTTGCTAACTCGTAACCATTGACATGAATTGCTACTTGTTACCCTTTTTTACATATATATATATATATGTATGTATGTATGTATGTATGTATGTATGAACTCACCAACTTTCAAAGTTGACCTTTTATTTTTAATATGTTTCAGGTTTACTACTTGAAGATCCTTTTGTGCTCATATAAGACTTGAACCTAGTTTAACTAAATATGTTATTTCTTTATTTGAAGTTCTTGTATTGTATGGACTTATTTGTCTTGTAATGTTCAATGATAAATGATATTTAATATTATTACAACTTATTTAGTTCCATGTGCTATGAGCAATCGTCTCCCATTCGTCCGCCCCGATGATTCCGCCGTTGGTCGGGGTGTGACAGCCGTCACTGCCTACTGCGTAATGCCATTAGATTGAGAGAGAGAAAAAAATATGATGTGGATGCTACACTCATCACATAGATGCAAAAATGAAACACCATTAAAGTAAAAATTATGATTCCAAATGATCTATTTTGCGTACGAGTATACCCATCGATTAAATTATACTAATGATAATGCAAACAAAGAAAATTGACCCATCTTGTAACACCCAGTTATTTATTTATTTTAAAGCCGACGAAAGAAGAAAATAAATAAAGTCCTAAGTCGAGGGACCAAACTCACCAACGAAAGAAAGACGGGTGAGTGGGGTATATAAAGGGAGAGGGCAGCCCTTATCCTCTCCCCATACTCATATTTTAGCCAAACAAAAGAAGAAAGGAGAGAAAGAACGGAAAAGAGGAAGAAGTGTTGGTTCGGGTTGGTTCGAGTGACCAAAATCGTTGAGAAACGGGTCAAATCGAAGCTCTCCTCGTTATGGTCGTTTGGGTGAGTTCTAGGACCCCTCTTTTAAACGTTTTTGAATGATCTGGGGTTCGAACACATCTGAAAATCAGGTTTTTGAGTGTGTGCTTGTTTGACCCATTTGTGTATGTGTATGTGTGTGTATGATCCGTTTGAGCCTTGTTTGTGAGCTTCTGTGTGCTTGAATGGTGTTGTGGTATGCACCCCTAAGGCTTAGGATGGTTGATTTGGGCTTAGAATGGGTTTAGATGAGCTTGGAGGTCGAAAATGGTAGATTGGGTTCGGGATGAACTGCATTATGCATCAGTTAGGGCAATGCGACCAAATGAAGGCCATACGGCCGAATGAGGTGCGATTGGGTCCATTCGCACGATTGAGATTTCATTTGCACGATTGGGACCAGTCGCATGGAGGCCAGGCGACTTAAGGTCCAATCGCATAATTTCTCATTCGCATTAGTTCCATTCATATGAGGTTCATCCGCATTAAGTCCATTCACACGATTGGGTGTTCATTCGCATGAGTGTACCTCCGTATTGGTTCATTAGCATGATATTCAGTCGCATGGAGGCCATGCGACTGAAGGGTGTCCATACGCCCTAATGGGGTTGCTGCACCCGAGGAGAAGTGTAGTTTAACTTCTGACTTTCGGGGGAAAGTGCATATGTAAGTTTTGACGTAAAGGTTCCCATAAGTTCATGTAAGATGACGATTGAGGCCTTAGAGAGCATGTTGGGCATGATGATGATGATGTTTCATGATTATGCATGTTATGTATGTATGATGTTGCCCTGTATGATGCTGATAACTGTGTATGATATGTTCCTTATTATGTTGTGTGTTTATCTTTCTTATGGCTTTGCGTTGAATGTTAATGAAAGAAAGTATTATGTAACGTAAAGTGAAAGATAATGAAATAGGAACATGAAGAAAGAATGCAAGCATTAATGAATGATGGAGTAATGAAAGTCTTGCATGCGCTGTATGTCGGAACACGCCATTAAGGTGTTAGCCCAATAGTGTGCGGGTTCACTACCCCGGGAGGATGCACATTGGGGTCTTTCTTTGTGATTGACCATATGTATGAACCATTTTTGCGTGCCTTAGGTACTGTGACCATTTGGTGTCGAGCACCACCGATGAAGGTCTTTCATAGGCTTAGGTCTGATACCACGAGACTGAAGGGCATAGCATATGAAAATGGTATACCTGAACTTTACCTTAGGTATTGTGACCATTTGGTGCCGAGCACCACCGATGAAGGTCTTTTATAGGCTTAGGTCCAGTATCACGACAATGAAGGGTAAAGTTCATGGTGATGACGAAAGGAAAAGATGCAATGATGAACGAACAAATGAAAGTAAGATGAATGAATGAACGGAAGTTAACGAATGATGAAGATAATATAATTATTATCTATGTGTACGTATGATGTATGATCGCATGAAAGAAAAGAATGGATTTAACGAAAGAAAAGTATGTTTTATTTTATAAATCTAGAACTCACTCAGCAACGCTGACTTTAATGTGTTTCTAGTTGGCAGGTAATGATTGCTGAGAATGACACGAGGTGGCTACTCAGCTCTTTTGGGATGACATCTATTTATTTAATGCTTTTGTGATGTAATGCAACAATGTATTTTCTAATCTATTAACAATGTATTATTTTGCAAAATCTACTATATTGAAATGAAATGTCATTTTTAAAGGTTTCCGCTACGATGCTTTATGAAATACAAATATGATCATATAGTTTATGTGCGATGAGGATCCAACTGTAAGCGTCCCGGGAACGGGGCCTTACCAATTGGTATCAGAGCCAAAGTTTAAGTGAAATGGGTAAATTTTCAAAATAAACCTTAACTTAAACTGAGAATGGGACGGAAAGGGAATGGGATGCCAATATGAGTAACTGCGTGCCATCAGGTATTTTCGTAATGTTAACCGTTTTTATGTGGGCATGGTATGTGGTTATGTGTTGTATGTAGATTTAAATACTAATGTAGTCAGGACAGGTAATGCTTGGGGTATGAAGAGTAAAGTAAGTGACCAATCACAACTGGCCACTATAATTAGGGACTTACTATACTTGACATAAACTGAGCTGTTCCTTTGAATGACCGTGTTGGTGTTTAAATCTTTCAGTGTGCATGTGATGGCCGATGGTAGATCTTCAAAAGCCTCTCGTGGTGGAGGTCACGGTGCCGAACCGCGACCCAAGAGAAAGAGACCCAGAGTTGAGAAGGTGATTCATGAAGAAACAGAGACCCCTCATCCGGAGGGTGGCGACGAGAGCGCCAATCAAAGATCCTCAGTAAAGGAGGCTGTCGTGGAAGAAGTTCATCAGGTCATGCAGACAATCTTACCGTCTGTGGTGACCAAAATGATTAAGGCAGTACGGGAAGGGGAAAGAAAGGAGAGGAAAAGGTCCTCGGGAGGATGAGAGCAACCGGAGCCTGAAACGGTTCTCTCGGATGATGAAGAAGAGGAGGAAGAAGAAGAGCCTGTGCAGGAGGCGGCACGAGGCTGTAACTATGGGGCGTTTATGAGATGCAAGCCCCCAACTTTTGATGGAAACGACACTGCTGCTGCTGCTCACCGGTGGCCGAGGGAAATGGAGGCTGTTCTAGATATCAGCGAGTGCTGGGAAGACCAAAAGGTGAAGTTCGCTACCCACTCTTTTGTAGACTCGGCTCTATGCTGGTAGGACAATATAGTCCAAGCCGAGGGTAGCAGGGCCATTGGGAAAATGAGATGGTCTGAACTAAAGAAGTTGGTGATTGAGGAGTTCTGTCCTCACCGGGAGATGGATAAGGTGGGGAGAGAGTTCCTACAGCTGGAGGCGGGAACGATGACACACCAACAGTACACCACAAAGTTAAACGAGATGGCACGTCTGGTGCCGGATCAGGTGATACCTCTGTCTTGAAAGATCAAGAGGTATATTCAGTGTTTGCCAGCGGATATTCCCAGGCACATGATCGCTACCCGACCGAGCACATTTAGGTCAGCGGTGGATTTGGCAGGGAGACTGTATGATGAGAGAACGGTGGTGGTGACTGAAGGTGACAAGAAGAGCGGTGGTGATCGAAACTGGTAGGGGAAGAGGTTTGGTTGGGGTGATGCCTCGATGGGTAATAAGAATGCACGGGTGGATGACCGCCATGTGGTCACATCAAGTGCGGGGTCAAAAAGGTGTGGTAAGTGTGGAAGGGAGTACAGTGGGGAATGCAGGTTTGGGTTGAACTTGTGCTTCAAATGTGGGAAGGCGGGGCACATGGCAAAGGACTGTCGTATGGTTCGGTGCTATAACTATGGTGAAGAGTGTCATATGAGTAGGGATTGTAAGAAGCCGATGGCTGAGAGTTCTGGGGCAAAGAAGACGGGAGGTGAAGGACCGAGGGCAAGCGCCAGGGCATTCACTATGACACAGGAGAAAGCTAGGACGGACCCTGATGTTGTGTCAGGTACGTTTCTAGTGAACCAAACTTTAGCTTCTGTGTTATTTGATTCGGGTGCAAGTAAAAGTTTAATTTATGTTGTTTTTTGTGCTAAGCTGCCTGTTAGTAGCAGACGTGTTGATGCGCCCTTTGATGTAGAAATTGTCATAGGTAAGTCTACCCGGATTTCTGAGATGATAAAGACCTGTGATGTGGAATAGAAGGTCATAAGTTTCCTGTTAGACCGTTCGTGATGACCTTGGGTGGTTTTGATTTGGTTCTTGCGATGGATTGGTTGGCGGACTTTGAGGCGAACATTGTGTGTCGCAAGAAGATGATTCGTTTGGTAGCGCCTGACATTAGTTCAGTGATGGTTTATGGTGATCGGGTTACTATGATTCCGAAGGTGATTTCAATGGCGGTGACGGGAAAGTGTATGAGGCGTTGTGTAGTGCCTACTTGGCCAATGTAAAGGATGTGGATACGCCAACACCACAACTATCCAATATACCAGTTGTGTGTGACTTTCTAGATGTGTTCCCGGAAGACTTATCAGGAGTGCCATCTGACCGAGAGATCGAGTTTCAGATTGATCTGATACTGGTTGCCCAACCTGTTGCCAAGGCACCGTATCGGTTGGCTCCGACGGAGATGAAAGAGTTGATGGAGCAGTTGCAAGAGCTACTTGATAAGGGGATCATTAGACCGAGTATCTCTCCTTGGGGTGCTTCGGTCCTGTTTGAGAAGAAAAAGGACGATAGTATGAGGATGTGCATTGACTACCGTGAGCTGAACAAGTTGACGGTGAAGAACCGATACCCCTTATCGAGAATAGATGATTTGTGCGATCAGCTTCAGGGTGCCAGTTGGTTTTCAAGGATAGATCTCCGATCTGGGTTACCATCAGTTAAAGGTGAAGGAGCAGGATATCCCTAAAATAGCTTTTCGCACGCGTTATGGTCACTACGAGTTTCTTGTCATGTCTTTTGGTTTGACCAATGCGCCAGCTGCTTTTATGGATCTAATGAATCATGTGTGTCGGCCCATGTTGGATAAATCAGTGATTGTGTTTATTGATGATATCCTGATTTATTCGAAGAGTGAGATTGAGCACGTCGGTCACATTCGGGAGGTTTTGGAGACGTTGAGAAAGGAGAAGCTGTATGCCAAATTCTCCAAGTGTGTGTTCTGGTTGCATGAAGTCCAGTTCTTGGATCATGTGGTGAACCCTGATGGGATCATGGTGGACCCAACAAAGGTGGAGGCAGTTATGCAATGGAAGTCACCAAAGACGCCATCCGAGATTCGTAGCTTCTTGGGTTTGGCGGGCTATTATAGAAGGTTGATCAAAGACTTTTCCAAGATCACTTCTCCACTAACCAAGTTGACCCTAAAGGATGTAAAGTTTATATGGGGTCAAGCTCAAGAGAAGGCGTTTGAAGAATTGAAGGCAAGATTGACTCAAGCTCCTGTTCTGTCGTTACCCGATGGAAGTGAAGATCTGGTGGTTTATTATATGGGGTCAAGCTCATGAGGTCAATTATCCTACTCATGACTTGGAGCTAGCAGCAGTGGTCTTTGCACTAAAGATTTGGAGGCACTATCTTTATGGGACGAAGTGCACCATTTTCACTAACCACAAGAGCTTGAAATACTTCTTTGAGCAGAAAGATCTAAACATGAGGCAGAGACGATGGTTGGAGC
>BJCM01068233.1:0-18675 GCA_018326385.1 Flaveria bidentis
TGTGTGTGTATATATATATATGTATGTACATACATATATATATATGTATATATATATGTATGTATATACATATATATATATACATACATATATATATACATATATATATATACATACATATATATACATATATATATGTGTGTGTATGTATGTATATGTATATATATTGTAACGTTCCGCATTTTTACATTTATTTTTTTAATTTAATATTACTCATCTTCAATCCTTGTAATCTCAAAAATTGATTATAGTAAAAATATCTTTTTATATAATTATTGTTGATTATATGTTTGTACAACACTTAAACAAATACAAATGCGTATTTCAACACAAAACCGAACAAATTATCGGGACTTATATATTTTTTCAGAAAAATATTTATAAGTTTTATTTTTATGATTCATATATTAAAATACTCATTCTTAATTATTAGTTATGGTGCAAATTAATAAATAAAATAAGTTAAGGGGTTAAAATTAAAACTTATTGAATTTACTTCCACTTATCTCCTCAACTACTATTACTAATGCACAACCATAATTTTTATTTATAAATACTAACTCAAATCTCTTTCTAACCCACCTTTATTAATCTAAACTCTTTATAAACTCTCTCAATCCATCCAAAAACTCCATCCTTTTTGCAAAAAGTATTCAAGAACAACTTGTTAGTTTTATTCATTTATTTATTTATTTGTATTTTCTTCCTTACTTTTTTCTTTATTTTCTTTAACACTTGGAATAACCTTTAGGACTTAACTATTTAGTCACCAAGGTGACACAAGTATAGTAATCCCCCATTTTTTAGGTTCAAGTTTGAAATATTATGCTTGACTCTTCCATACATGTTTTTTTGTCTTGTTTTTTTAGATTTTTACATACTAAACCAAGAAACCAACAACTTCAATGTTGGAAAACTTGTGTTAAAGTTAAATTTCAAAAATTTTAAGGCTTTTACATCATATTCTATCATCTTTATAAAACACTAAGTGATCTAAAAATAAAAAAGTGGATAAAACCAAACCGAGCTTCCAACCTATGTTGAAAGGCTTGTGTTATGGTATGAAAATGGTCATGTTGAACTTTGATTTTACAACTAATCTATCCACCGTACCCCACTTGAACACTTAGTCAAACTAGTTAGTTTACTTTCATACTTTTATTTATGTACTCATGACCATCCGAATCACTCTTAAGTGGAGATTTTATGCAATGGTGACAATCTTGAGGTTTGTGGATATCCCTACCTCTAATACATGACTTATATGAATATAACACTTGAGATTTGTGGATCACCCAACCTCTAATACATGACTTATATTTATATCTATATAATCTTAGTCAAAACCAAACCATAATATCAAATAACTATGGTTGTATATTACGTGTTAAGGTAGATATTATCCTAATCTTATGATTCATTATTTTGGACTTTCAATGAGTGACTAATACTCATAAAGAACACACACATACATGGTGTCAAAAAAAGTGTCTAAGTAGTATATACTTTTGTGTACTCTCATATTTGTAATTTTCGTATATTTTCCAATTGCTAAAATCCCGAACTTTGAACCCTAAACTTACACACTTTTGTTTACCTTTTAGGGTGACTTTGGTGACTCAACCCTTTAATTCATTCATTTATCTTTATGGATTCTAATCGCCAAACCGTGAGTCATATTTCACCCCTTTTGTTTTAACACTATTTGGGTTGCAACATGTATCAATTATAAAATACACTCAATTATTCATTCAATCAAAATAATTCTAAAAGTCAATTCATACAAACATGCTTACTTGTTATACTATTTGTGAATACATTATTTTGCAAGATATCTAAACCTTCCTTGACATGTAGAGCGCTATAGGACTAGTACATCCGCCCTATTATGATGGGTCTATGTTAAGTTATCAATCTTTACGGTCTTACTCATTTTTTATGCTAAGATTACACTAGTGGTCACTTTAGTTTGATTATTGGCTTTGCATGCTAACAATGTATAAACTTTAGTATACTTTACTCATATTGAATTGAGATTTATTTACTATTATGCTATGTATTCAAACTTGTATGCCAACGTATCCATATGTTGACAAATATTTTACGCATGTTGCAGGAAATGCTTGAAACTTTATCAAGAATTTCAATTAGGTGGACTTAGAAACACTCCAAATCTATCATTTTGTTATGTTTGTTTTATACCTGTATTTCTCAAAATTATTGTATGTTTACTTGAAACATTGTAACGTTATATTGATTAATGGAAATGAAATTTAATCTTAATTTACTATCACTTTAGTTCTATGATATCTTTGAACAATCTATCACTTCTCACTTTAGTTCTATGATAATTCGCAATAGAAGACCCACGATATTCCCAAAGCAGATTTAATTAACCATATTTATCGACACCTCAGTGATTGAAAGAATGTGTGCATATATATATGTATGTATATATGTATGTATATGCATATATATACATACATACATATACATATACATATATATATATGTATATGTATTTACATATATTGATATATATATATATATGTATGTATATATATAGGTATGTATGTATATATATAACTATATACATACATATATGTATATATATACATACCTATATATATATATATGTATGTATATATATATATGTATGTATATATATATGTATATAGGTATGTATGTCTATATATATATATTTATATGTGTGTATATATATATGTGTGTGTGTATATGTATATAGATATGTATATCTATATGTGTGTGTGTGTATATATATGTATATATATAGTAAAGGTGAATATATATTAAAAACAACTAGGTAATTTTTATCACTATATAATTATTTTTAACTAGTTAAATTCAACTTCGCGTGTTGCGCTAGTATTTTAAACTCGATAATCATTGGTACAACCATAGTTCCAACCCTTGGCTTAGATCTGGCTGTTCGTTGTGGCTACAAACCAAACGTGGTTGCCAAGACAATGAATTTTTGTCTCCATTTCATCACAACCATTTTATTATATCTCCAAACCAAACTAGAAACCAACAACTTATTACGTCTGTTATTTAAACACGGAGGTTCATATAAGTAGACGACGTAATACTGCTTTGCCTCAGACCCAGGTACGGTCTCAGGCTGCAAACCATCTACACATGCTTGCCATGCCAGGACGATAACATCTTTCTAAGCGGATCATCATTGCCAATGAATCTGTATACATATCCAATAATAAATTGAAGGCAACACAAAATAGTACAATGACAAACATATCATCGGTTCAAACTTGGTCACCGCCTCTAGCTGCAAAACAACTTGTTTTCGGTTAGATTATCACAGCCAACAAACAATGCCAAATAAAGCAACAATGTGTGATCCTGCGAATCAAAGACATCATTGAAAAACCCAAATCAACATCAAACATTAGAGATCTCCACAGAGTGATAACATTGTACATGAAGGGTATGAGGAGTGGTTAAAGAAATAGCAAGCACAACAACGACAACGCAAACCGAGAATCGACGGCATCGGCAGGCCAACAATCGTCGCCTAGGGTTCGAGAAAACAGAGCAAAGATGAGCATAGGCTATTCTGGCAGCCGTGGCGGCATCAACTGCACCACACCACCGTCGGCTGACCATTGCCGCCTAGGGATTGGAAAACAAAACATGGCTGACCGTAGGCATCTCCACCGATAGTGACGGAGACGACCCACGAAAGGTCATGATATTGATGGCCACCCCTAAAACCTTTTGCCTGCGTAAAAACCATAAAAAGATCAACCCTTGTTAAAAGGGTGATACCTCCGACTAGTTCTACATCAGACACCACCCACCATCACACAAACCAAAAAAACCTTAAAAAGATCAAACCTGCCAAAGCTTCAATGAAATCTATGGCCGACTTCCTCCTGTGGCAACGACGGTGCAGGCGGCGACGTTAAAGGTAGCTGCCATGCAACGACGTTATAGGTAGCTGCCATGCAGCGACGACGGCGAACAAAAAGAGGAAAATAGGTAGTGTAGATCGGAGGAGGAGCCTACTCTATCCTACTTTAACACATGCGGGGAGGGTGACCAAATGCAAAAGCCATAAAACAAATGTGCCAAAATAAAAACCCTTAAAACCCAACTATTCCTCAAAGTTGCTTTTTTTATATTGTATAATAATGTTTTTTCTAAATAGATACATATAATAATAGGTTTCATATTTATAATTAATTAATTAATGTCAATTATCAGGTGGTGATTACGTTACAGGTCGAACTCACTAGACCATTATACCTTTTAGTAGGTATGATTGTGAGCACAAGTTTTGTATATGTGATGTCTACGTTGCGACACTTTATGTTCATACTAGAGATGAGATTGGCACCATATTGGTATCGTATCACTAAAATAATATTGAAAATATCAATATCAATTTCGTGAAAAGTGGATACCGAATACCACATCGAATTTATTTGTTTGATATCACTTCTTGAAACTTTACCGATTTGGTACCGTTTTGTTTGTTTGATTTTTTGTAAAAAATAAACTGTTATGTGAATCTTGAATATGTTAACAGGAATAGTAAGTTAAACATTAGTTGGGTAAATTGGTTGCAAAACCTCATTCTTTTTATGTAATGTCTCATTTGTATTGCTCTAGCATCTTACTAGTTTAGTAATAAATCCTGTCATTCAAAACAAAGCATTAAAAAATATCTCAAAATTACATTAACAACACTCGTCGTAATCTTAATCTGTCATTCAAAACAAAGCATTAAAAATATCTCAAAATTACATTAACAACACTCGTGATCTTAATTTGGAATGTAAAATATTGAAAGCATCCAAAAAATTAAATCAAATTTGTAAAAAACCCAATTTTTTATGCTCATTATTGGATCAATATTTATAGGATATTTACAGTATTGGTAGTGCTTAATGTCAACATCAAAATTAAGCAAAATCAATTACTAGATTGTTTTTATCTAGTTGGTACCGATTTGATAAGATATATATAATATATGTACCTAGTATTAAACGTTTATAACTAAGTAGAAATTTCTATGTAGACCAAATCTAAGACAACAAAATAGTAGAAGATGGTAAATACAAATGATTAAAAGATCTTATATCTTTCAAATCCTATACGATTTTGTACAAAATATATACCACTTAATGCATCTCTACTCTAATAAAGCTTAGAGACGTCTCATGTCTCATCATGTTTGACGTTGCTCCCATTCCATGGATTTCTTCCTCTACGGACACTGACGGACGTAACCGTCCTTTTCCGCTACTTCTTTCCTTTGCATTGGTTTTTGTGAGCTTCCAACGACTCCACGTGGCTCACGAACGTCATCCACGGGCACGTGTTGGATGTGCTTTTATGATACTAAAATTAACCATCAATGATGCCCTTTAAAACAAAAAAAAACATGTATTGAATTGTAACACTTGAACTATATGTTGTCTCAAAAGAAATTGTATCTGAAAATTTCTTTATATAGCTGTTTTAAACAAAGTATAATGCAATTAGTGCTAGAAGTTACAAGTTTAAAACGAGATCTCGAATTTATTATTTTTATCAAACACATGTATATTTTGTGTCCTTAACTTATCAAATAATAATATGCTTTTATTTATTTTTTCATATATCCATATTTAATATCTTGTTAATTTATTATTATACGATTTACATATGCCTCGTAGTGTTGAGAAAGAATATTGTTAAATTGTGGTCGTATACCCTAAATTAAAATCTTAAACAACTGTCTAGGTATGTAAAATATTTTTATATCGCGGAATGTCGACTTTATAATAAGAATTAATTAACGAGAGAAGAACTTAAGTTAATGAAGTTAAAAGATATGATGTTACACACTAAAAGATTCATTAATGGATTCACAAACCGTTTACTAGTCACCTAAGACTTACTTTAATTGTTTCACCGATTGTCACGAGGTGATGATGTGGATGGTGTGGCGTCTTGACACACCGCTACCCTTGTGCTTTGTGTTGTGCCAAAGGGTGTATCATAGTGAAATCTCGTATTGCTTCACTCAATTTAAAGCACATGTCCTCACATCATACACAATCAATTTTTTTCCTAATCTTATAAATCAAAATCTTTATGCGCCAAATGATTATTTTCATGCATGTCTACCTCATCGCTAACTAAACATCACATAAGATTGTTCATGTGTGATAATCATAATAAATTACAATTATGGTAACAATCTTAACTTAAAAAAAGTTTCCTTAGTAACTCTTATTTACTACCATACTAATCAAGATAATTTCTCTACATAAATATATAACATTTTATTAAAAATAGTTTAATGAAACTTAATTTTATTAAAATATAAATTAATTTGTAGTTAAGCATTGTTAAAAGTAAAATAACCCAAAAAGATATATAAAGAGGTTTATGTATATTTATGAATAATCAAATCTTTTTCCTTTTAATACTTTTATTTATTACTTAAATATGTTTGTTATATATAATAATTTTATTGATATGTTATTAATAACATATGTTAGCTTATACATTTATATAATTTATTATATAATTTTTTATTTCAATCTGTATAATACACCGGTATCTTAACTAGTTATTAATATGACAAATAGTACGGTATGACATTGTATAACGGTAAAACCTCTAAAAATGGTGAAAATAAAAGTATTATGTGCTGATGTGATAGCCATGACATAAATCTTAAAACTTAAAAGTACAATTTCAAATATAAAAAAAATGGGCTTTCATCCAATGGTTTCAAATACGGCCCACAAACAACAACTAATCGTTTGGGCTATCTAAATGTGTTTTTCACGGGCCCATTTCAGCCCAATACATACTTCAATTCAATAGTTCAATCTTAATTCATCCCTGTTGTTTCTCTTTGACAATCTTCAATGGGAGATTGCAAGTATTCATGTGCTACTGCAACTGAAACCCTAGAATGGATTCGCGCCATTATTCATTTCATCAAGCCTTACACCTTCTTCTGGCACTCCCATGTCGTTAATTTCCTCACGGTAACACAATTTCCCTAATTTATTTTACAATTACTCATGAACAAATCGCATGGATGATGGAACTTTATTAACATGTTATTCGTGTGAAACAATGTCTGATGCATCAATTTCTGAATCGATTTGTTATTTGAAAGGTTAATATAATTTTAGTTAGTGTAGTTTTATGTTTGTGTATTGATGTTTAAACGTTGCAGCATAGGCTGTGGGAAGCTGTTGATGAAGAATGGATTGATTGCCTCCGTGATGAACCGGTGGAGTGTCTTATTCAAATTCCTTCTGGATTTTTTCAGGTTGTTTATGTTATATGGTTTTCAGGGTGCTTAGGTTGGTTTAGTCTGTTTTGACGGTTTAACGGTTCAGTTTTGGTGGTTGAAGGTTGGTAAAAATAATTTAAAATAAAATTCTTTAGCTACATGTTTCAAAATTGAAAAAAATATATTAATAATAAAGGTTAAACAATTGGTTCTTATACATGGTCGATTCCAAGTTTTTAAATCGACATTACACACGCTAAACTGTGAAAACTGAACTGTTTGGAGCTTACACTTTCCAACTTGCTTTGATTTGAGCTGTTCAGAGTGATTTTCAATGGTTTATGGACTGCCATGTAATGATTTTTAGAAACTTAATGCTAGTATAGTTTACGCTTTATTTCTGCATATAATTCCAGGAACACTGGCCTTGTTCCTTGAAGAAGTTTATTACCACCTTCAGTTCTCTTGCATTTCCTCGTGAGCAGGCGGATTTGAAGAAGGTATTGTATTTAGTTATGTAAGTAATAGAAGAATGTGGTTTGGTTTATTACAGTAACATGCAACTCATACTGACTTTTTTGTTAATTTTTCTTTTCCATTGTACGTAACATATTATTAGTATATTTCTATTATATGTGAATTACTTTCTATTGCATGTAAACTAATGTCGTGGTCATCACCAAATCATCAAATTAACCAATATCATGTCACCAATTTGCCGGCTATAGAAGGTAACTTGCACACAATCATGACTTGGGAGAGGTTGATATATGAAATAAGTCAAAAGGATGGAGATATCATAAATGGTTTATCTGATTAAAAGGCTAACATAAAAAGTAAAGGGGAGAGATTCAACTTTTAGTTGTTCATAAAGCTTATTTGGTTGTGCTTAGAGCTATGCCTTGTGAGCTCTTGCCTCAGACTCTGGTGTATGGGACACTAACGCCTTGGAGCACCTCACACTTTGTGAAACTAACTAATAAGGGGACAATGGTAAAATCTGAAAGTATGTTACATATAATAGACAATAACATTACTTACAATCTAGTAATTTACATAAATTGTTAAATAGGTAAAAGCAAATTTCCTATTGAATTAACCATGATATATTGAATTAACACTCCCAGGTTTATCCATCAGATTCCTCTAAATGTATTTGTATCATAATTACCTTCTTTCCCTCAAAAGTCTATTTGGGTTGAAAGAATTGGTAATGTACTTTTTTTCTTGCAGCTATTACCAAATATGCAGGTGGCTTTGCTTAATAGTGTTATAACTCAAGGCATGAATCAGAAGAAAAGGCATGAAGTAAGCCACACTTACATTTTATTTGTTATTAGCTATGGTTGGTTACTTAGTTACCAATTTAATATCACAAAACTGTGAATTTTAATCCCTTTGTAAATTTTTATTTACAGATAGAAGCTCTTGCAGCTGTTGTTAGTTCAGTAGCAAGAGATGTTGAAACTAATACAGTAATAGACTTAGGTGCAGGCCAGGTAAACTTTGTCTGTTCATTGTTGTTTCGTTGAACAGTTAGTTTACAATTTTCAGGTGTTATACTAAGCACCTACAAGCATAAATATTATATTATAACACTTTCATGCTTTTTGAACCTTTAAGAATGTCATTATGTCAGTTGTTTTGTGAGATTGATGCACAAACAGACAAAGTTTGAAGTTAGGTGCGGGATGGACCAATTTGAAGTTTGTTTGAGCTTGATGGTTTTGTTTTGGTCTTATTTTAATGAAAGCTTGGTTTTGCCTTGAGCCCGGTTAAGGACCGAGCTTGATCCTGACAGTTATGCGACCTTTCTGTTAGGGCTCAGCCTAACCGTGCTTTGGTTTTAAACAGGATCAAAGGAAGTTGGAATGTGGGACCTATATTTTTGTTTTTCATTTCTTATGAAGAATGAATATTAATTATTCTGTCATGTAGTTTTAACTTGTCTAGAATTTTTGCTAGTAATATTTTTTAAGATATTATAAAACTTAAATGCATAAAAGTTGAATAAATCCAAATTCTTTGATTTTTAGATAAAAACCAACCAAAAAATAATAACAATTTCCAAATTAATCAAAGAAAGCTGGACCTGATTAGAATTAGGGGGCCTCTAAAGTTTTGTTTATGGAATGTGTGTATGGGCGTATGGTTTAGCAGAAATTGGCTAACAGTGAAGGAACATAGAGGGAATAGGCCTGGTTCTTAGGAAATAGGGATCAGGAGTTTTGTGCATCCTTAAACATCAGAGCTGGACTTCTTTAATGGAAATAAAATATCATTTCTGTTTTCTGGGTGCTTATTTAAAGAGCTTATACTTATGTGCAGAAGAAGATAATTAGCTTATTGAAACCAGCTTATTTAACCTTAAGGGGTAAAATCATAATCTTGAATTCACCTAGAATAAGCAGTCTGAAATAAAAAATTTCAAACTATTTATATTACCCTAAATTACAAAAAATAGTAGAGAAGCATAAGCACATTTTCAATTCTAACCCTCAAAGTGCTTATTTGCTATAGAAAACACAATAGCTGTTTAAAATAATCAAATCCCAAACACCTCCATAAGTAGTGAAATGTATGTATATATCTATATATCCCACATCAATAACATTCTTCTGACTTGCATTTATGTAGGGTTACCTGTCACAAGTACTCTCTTTTGAGTACCAACTATCTGTAATTGCAATCGATGCCTCTTCTCATCATGGAAGGGTCACAGATGAACGTGCAGAGCGAATTAAAAAACATTATGAAGCCAAGATGCGTAAATCTAGGTATTTTATATGATAAAAATTGTGGGGATATTGTATGCGGAGACGACCCATATATTGAATTACAGGTCACCCAAGAATGCCTCCGTATTTGTTTATACCGATTATGGAGAAAAAAGGTCTGGTGATGTAAATGCAGTAACGATTATGAAAAGGGGAAATTATTCTTGTATTGACCTATGAATTTGATGCAAATAACCAGAGTTACATTCTGTCGTTTACAATAGTCTGGCATGTTTTTTGCCGTACCTGGTAAAAAGAAACAGAATACATACTGTGGTGGCTTGTAATGTAATTTCGATGTATATATTAACTTAACAAAAAGAAGTTGAATACTTGGAGTGGTCTTCACATGTATTGTCTTTGTATAAATTGGTAATCATATGCAACTTTTGCTAGTTTAGGAGGAAAAGGTGTGACAATTCCAAAGACAGTTACATGCCGTGTCCTCTCATCTGACATGTTGAAAACATTGCTGAACTCGAAGGATGTTGATGAACATAGTCACAACCTATTAGCAAACGACACAAGTTCCTTGCTTCTCACTGGCCTTCATGCTTGTGGAGATCTATCTGTAACTATGCTTAGGTAAGACCATAAGAGTTGTAAACATACTACTTTAGCTTGATAATCTAGCGGGATGATTATTACCAGGTTTAAATTGCTTGCAGTTTGCGTTTGGAATAATCTCTCATCTAGGTCTGGTTTGTCTTTTTGTTTTTTAGATGAATGGCCCAACTCTTTTAGTTGTACCAATTTAGTATAGGTGTGCATCATTCAGGTCAATCTGAAAACCTGACTGGCCCAATAAAATTCAGGTTTCCTCACTCAGGTAGTCTACGCTTGGGTGGAACCATATTTTTATTTGTATAATTGGTTTGATGCTAGGTTAGAGCATTTTTCATCAGCCCACACCTGAAGCCCGAAGCAGAACTCCACTAACAATTTTAATAAAATGGATATCTCTGCCTTCTAATAACATTTAAAATCTTTTGAATAAGTTGAATAGAAGTTTTTTAGATATTTAAAGTGCGAGAGTTTGGTCAAATCTAATAAACTGTTGGATTTGGTTGGTTAAATCTCATGAAAAATATCTACTTCAAGTTCACTTCAGCATTTGATATATTGGTAGTTATCTTGCAAATGGTTTCTGTAATGTCACTATTAATACTAGTTTGATATTGGTCATGCTTATATTGTGAAGGACATTTTTGGAAAGCAAAGAAGTCAAAGCTGTAGTTAGCATTGGTTGTTGTTATAACTTGCTATCAGAGGAAGAAGATAACGCTCTAAGTGGTTTTCCTATCAGTAGAGGTGTTAAATCAACGGGTTTATATCTTGGAAGAAATTCACGTGATCTTGCTTGTCAGGTACATAAACAACCTACCATTGTCTTATGTGTCAGTTTCATGAAAACGGTGCTTTCGCCTTTTTTCTTTTGTATACGAACTTACTTTACTTTTTAATGCTGTATGTAACATTTTTGTGTGATTAAGTGTAAAATTATTGCACTAAAATGAAACATAGTTTCACCATTTCTTACCACAATGTAACAATGTTGCATACCATTCCAATGTCAGTATGTTACATATATTTTAAATACTCTGTGTATCTGGTTTCGTTTCTATCAATTCCAAATGAAAACATGCCAATGTTACAAAATGACTAGAACACCCTAATTTTTGTTACATCATATAGTTGCTTTAGTATAGATCAATGCAAGTGTACAAAAGTTCTTCATATGTGTTTTTAATTAAGCATGTGAAATTTAGTGTAGTAGACAACATTAGTTACATACTTGGATGGTCTATAATGTAGTTCAACTTTCAATATCTTAATAAGAAAAGTTCAATAAATGAGTGGCATCCAACTATATTATCCAATCAACTTTTTAAAAGGTAATATTACCTGAATTAAACTTTATGAGGAATGTTACTTTTTTTGTCTGCACGTTCCACTTTTGTATACGCCAAATTAAGCAAATTCTTTCATAGTAGAGTGCAGATAGATGGAAAGTTATGGAAAAAGATGCTAGTCTCCATAATTTTGAGTTGCATTCTTTTCGTGCGGCTTTTCAAATGGTATTTTCTCCTGCTCACCCACCTGATACAAGTTACTATTCTTACATACTCGATCTGACTTTGACTTTGCCCTTTTCATAGTTACTCTCTAAATATTTTCCAGAGACCTTGAGTGGAAGTCCTACAATAGGGCGGCAAGGGAAGGCATTGCGCCGCCAACAACAGAGTTCTAAGATGAATGGTTGCACTCCTACTCTATTAAAGCGTATAATATGTCTAATTAATCAACTCTATTCAACTATGTAGTATGGATTGTTATGTATATAAACACAAAGGGTAAAGATGCATCTTAATGCGAGGTTAATAAGGCTTGCGAGCTTTACTGGTTAAAAAAAAGAAGAGTATTCAATAATCGATCTCGATTCGAGTTGATTTTGAATATTTTTTTTCTTTGATTTCAAATACCTTGCTAGTTGGCTTTACTAGATATAGCTTACTATAATTAGTGATTTTGCAGGCTTAACTACAACCGAACTTTCCTGTAAACCAGAGTATACTAGTGGCAACAATGAACATGTTGACACATGTTCACTCTTTGAAAAGTTTAGCCAGAGTGGATTGCATCGTCTCAATCTTAACCAACAGCACCATATTGATTTTGCAGGAATTTGGAAGGAAGCTGAACCCTTTGTTGTATGTACTCTCGGATTTTAACTTATATGCCGGTGCATGTTTGCATGCGGGTCATGCTTGTACCCTTTAGCTTGTATCTTGTGGCCACTAACTTTCTAAAGGCCAATACTTATCATTGGTAGGTGGCCATTTTAGAGAGGATACACAAGCGGCCACATGATAGAAGCTAAATGGTTTCAGGAAATTTTATGTTTCATTACCATTTCTTTCCAATGATTTTCTGTTCATATTAGTCTAATGGGGCAATTTCATGTATATATTTCTTGGTCAAATTTCATAATATCATGTTTAGCCATTCAAACACTAAAAATATCATATATTTATATTTACCAGGAATGAGTAAGTATGATATTTTAGTGTTGTGAAAAGGTCAATATGATATTATGAAATTTCGAATGATATATACGAAACTGATCATAACCTTATTGATATGCAGGGGTTGATAGGGCCATATTGGTCACTTAGAGCAGCTCTCGGTCCTGTTCTGGAAACATTGATCCTACTTGATCGACTACTGTTTCTTCAAGAACAAGGTGATTCGGTTGAAGCAGTAATGCTACCGATTTTCAATCCTAATATATCCCCCAGAAACGTCGCTTTGATCGCGAAGAAGACTTAACGTTTTGGTCAACGGGCAGCCGGGCAGCAGTCGACATACACACACACACCACTGAAGTAGTAAAATAAACATATTAAGAGTGGACTATATTTTCGAGTGATTTTGACAGTCTTGTCATATTCGTTTTGTCAGCTACTTATGATTCACAAAATCCTTTGTAATTTTTAAATGAGATTCAACTTGGTATTTATTTATTTAGGCAGATTTATATAATAATCAAAGTTAAAAAATAAATAAAAAGATGCAGGGCATGTGGCCACAGATTATAGGAAGAGAATAAAGAGAGGATTTCAGTTGGTAATTGCTACTTTGAAGTCAACATAATCATCATCGATGACAATGTTCATAAGAGGTGGTTGGTTGACAATTTAATTGTCTTTTTTTTCCTTTTTTTTTCTTTTTTCTTTCTTGCAAAAGTAAAGACGGCATCCTAGTCATCACAATGTTCGTTATTCAAGAAAATTTTGAAAACAATAGATCGGTGTATTTTCATGTTAACCTTGATGTCAGATTAATTTTTATCTATATAGTCATGAAATATTCAAAGCTAGTATTATATTTACGATAAAGAAATTTGTAAATTTATTTTCTACATCTGATTTATGTGTCTTTATCATGAGAAATTTCTAAGAATTTATGTTTTGACTCCTATTGAACTTTGTTTATATTTATGGGTGTGACTAAAGATACCAATGAGTGAGAGGAGGGTTATGTTTAATACCTCCTATGATCTTTTTATTAGGTATGTAAATATGTATACATTTAACTATTCTTTTTATAAATATATGTTTTATTCTCTGAAAAGGTGAGGTAAGTTTGTAGATTTTTCATAACATTTTTTTAATAGATGAATATAAATTAGATACATGAAATTGGTTAACGTATTTTATTAAAGTATAAGCTTGCATGATATAGATAGTATAGTATAAATACAATAAAAATGATTATCGTTGTGATTTTCTATTTTTATATGTACATTAGAAATGTGAATCCCACAACAATTACTTTAGAGAACAAGAACAACAACTAAATTAGCATTTTTTAATAAGTGTCATAGTCATATCATTAAGATATCAATTAAAAATGATTTTAACTTTTCTATTTTCATATGCACTTGCTTAAACACATCTTTAATGCCGGTCAAAATCATGTTTTTGTTGCTATGCCTACAAGATGTGTTAGTATGATTCTCCACCTAATGGGGGATGATGGGGCTGCTAGCTGAGTTAAGTTGTGACCTTTTCAATTTGTTTTTATTCAACATAATATTAATATAAAGTCTAACTTTTATGTTTATGGAAAACTATTTATGAAACGTGTTTATCTCATAATTTTCTGCTTAAATATGATTTTTATATTAAACTATATATAGATATTATTAGTTTCCACTGGTTTTCTAATGCCACTTGACAATATTTAATGAAGCTTGTGCTCACAAAGATTTTTTAGGTAGATATGAATGTGGATATATCGCTGTTCTCTTTTAAATCATACTGAATCTTGACCCAATTTTAATAGAAATTTTTTTGACTTTTTTTAATCTCTTGCAATACATCATATATAAAAACTAACATCACCAAATCTCTTAATATTGTAATAATAAAAAAATATACCTCTCTATCTCCTTCAAGTATCATATCATCTCTCCCCTTTAAAGTTTCATTATGCCATTTTATTACTCTCTAAAAGAGTCATAATGGTTATTACACCATAAGTTTCGTAATAGTTCATGATAAAGTTTACGTCTTTAGGATAGTCTATGATAGAGTTCACAATAGGGCGGGCTTGAGCTGGTTCGTGCATGTCAAACTAGGAATCGTATCATAGTAACGTTTATTTATGTAGCATTGGAACCAAACATTTGATAACACAAAGAAGTTTGTTTATTTACTATCATTGGAACCAAACATTGACTAACAATAAGTTTGAAGATTGTTACAATGAGGTTGCTTATACGGAGTTGAATTTGCTCTAATCCAAATTGTGAATATACATAATTTTGTGTAAGATTCTTAAATGCTTTATTTATGAAGTTATTCAACTTGACGGATTCATGTAGCTTCAGGTGTCGTTATAGCTTACAGATCCTCGATCTACTTAAATATGTCATCAAGACGTTGTTAGTATTCGCCTGTCATATTATTCCGTATAGATGTAATTATGGTTACAAACTGAGTGTGACCTTTTAATGGCCTTGATGAAGAAGACATTTGTGATGAAAAATATGTAATTACAAAAGAGGAGTATGAATGAAGGTGTTTCTTTGACTCTAGATGTAGAAACGTTTCTTTTTAAATAAATATCATATAGATTTCTATAAAAGATGAAGATGAATGATTTAATGACGTTAAGATTTTTGTAGCTGTTATTATAAATGCAATATATTTCATTTACAAACCGAAGATTTTTGTAGCTGTTTTTTCCATATTATTTTATCTTTTTGTTTTTTCTAACGATAACTTTATGATGATATGATCACAATGGAACACACGTTAAGTTTTTTTCAACTGACGTATAATCTACTTCTCTTAGACTATTAATTATCTCTAACATCATTTACTATCTGATTATTCTCATGCAATGCATATAATTTACAACAATTTTAAACTCTAGGAAAAAAGTGTCAGCGGCACACATCCAGAGCTAAACATGCATATTTAAAACTGTAATTTTATAGTCTTACATTAATTATAATATAACACTTTTTGAGAGTATAATTTTTTTAATTATTAATTTTTTCCAACTACTTTCAGATGAAAGAAAGGAGATAGGTTTGAATGAAAAGTTATAACATAAAAAGGGTATTTAAAAACAATGATTCATAAAACGTTAATCTTATAACTCAAATACTTAATCAAATTTGCTTTATATAAAAGTCAAAAGAAAGATAAAACCTTATGAGATTTATACTTGTTTTTCATATATATTGGAAGTCTTAATTTTTAATTATACTTGATATATTTAACGTGTCAAGTTGCGTTTAAGTGAGGTAGGGGAAACAGTATAGTACTGTTGGAGTATGGAATGTCTATTTTTAGGCTGCCCAACACATGTTCATTAACATATTCCATAATATACACTTACAGGGGCGGACCTATCCCAGCGCAGGGGCGGCCGCTCACCCTAAATTTTTTTAATGTTATATACACGTTCAATTTTTAACCGCTCTCTGTAAAATTTTACAATCGCCCCTCTTTGAAATCTAGTTTTTGTAGTATAAGTTCAATCTATAAACCCAATCTCTTTAAACCTAATTTCTTTAAACTCAATCTCTTTAAACCCAAATTTTAAAAATTAACTCAAACCTAACCCATTTTTTAAAACCCAAAAACCCAAAGCCCACAAACCACACCCATACACCCACCGGCCAGTCGGCCACCAATTCACCAATTCACCTGCCAATCGCGGATCGCCCTTGCTGTGAGTCCCCAAATCCGGCCGGCGACTGCAGCCCGAATCCGGCGACTGCTGTGAGTCACGACCGACCTGCGCTAGGTCCGCCCCTGTTGCTGTCACGACCGACCTGCTGCATTGCTGCTACTGCTGCGAATCTGCTGGCTGCTGGCTGCCCGCTGCTGCACCGGGCGGCGAACCACCGACCTGTTGGCTGCTGCATCCCGGCCGACCTGCTCCGCTGCTCAAGACTCCGAAGTCCGACCTTCAACTTTGGCCAGGTAACTAATGTGTATATTTCTTAATTTTTTGATTTCTTAAATTTTGATTAGAAACTAGGGTTTGAAAATTAACATAGGATTATATATTTATATTGTGTATTGTAATCTGTAAGATACTAATAGTCTAAGATTGTGATATAATTTGGGTTAACATAGGAATTACTAGTCACGTTATGGAACGATTTCTCAAGAGTAAAGTTGGAGAATCTTCGTCTAAAACTCCTGAATATGTTGACGTGGGTACACTTCCTTCGGATCCTGTTGATCGCAAACCATTTTCATCATATAACCCTAATCAACGAGATAAAATTAGGAGGACATACTTACTTAGAGGGCCATGTCAACCAAAATATATTGTATTCCCACAAACAAAGATTGGTAAAGAATTAAGACGTTTTAATAAAAGTTGGTATGATGCTCATCCAAAATGGTTAGAGTATAGTATAAAGAATGACCGTGTATATTGCTTATGTTGCTACTTGTTTAAAGGGTATTTTAGAGATTCAAAAGACGCATTTGTCTCTGATGGTTTTAATGGTTGGAAAAAACAAGAAAGACTTGTTAAACATGTGGGCGAAGTTAATAGTTTGCACAATAAATGTTTGAAAAAATGTGATGATTTGCTTAATGAAAATCAATCGATACGAGCCGCCTTTAAGAAGCAAGATTCAAAGCAAAGGTATGAATACCGCCTTAGATTAGGTGCTTCTATGAGGCTTGCCCAAAAATTATTGAATCAAGGACAAGCATTTCGCGGTCATGATGAATCGGATGATTCATTAAATAAAGGGAATTTTTTGGAACTTTTAGAATTAATGGGTGAAATAAACGAAGAACTTGGGAATGCTATCTTAAGGAATGCACCCGGGAATAATCAAATGACGTGTCCAAAAATTCAACAAGATATCAAACATTGTTTTGCTCAAGAGGTACTAAAACAAAATTTTGAAGATCTTAATGGTGATGTTTTCTCTTTATTAGTTGATGAATCAAGTGACGTTTCCAAAAAGGAACAAATGGCCATGGTTATTCGATATGTGAATAAGTATGGGGTAGTTAAGGAACGGTTTATTGGACTTGTTCATGTGATGGAGACATCCGCATTGACGCTTAAATCCGCTATTGATGATTTATTTGCTCGACATGGATTAAGTTTGGCTAATATTAGAGGCCAAGGTTATGATGGTGCAAGTAATATGTCAGGCGAGTTTAACGGACTTAGAGCATTAATTTTAAAAGAAAACGTTTCTGCATTCTATGTACATTGTTTTGCTTATCAACTACAACTTGTTGTTGTAGGGGTTGCGCATAAACATACAAGTGTTTGGAAGCTCTTCGAAATGGTAGGGTGTCTAACAAATGTCGTTAGTGCATCTTGCAAACGACAAGATAAGCTTCGTGAAAGTCAAAAAAAGAACTTGGAAGATAACCTTATTACCAGAAGTGGGTTAAATCAAGAAATGTCACTTTCAAGGCCCGGGGATACACGTTGGAATTCTCACTATAAAACTCTTTCTCGTTTGATTACTTTATATCCATCGGTTATGGAAGTCCTTGAATATGTTGAAGAAACGGGTGTCAATCTTGCAAGTGTCAAACAAGCGGATGG
>BJCM01068235.1:0-10157 GCA_018326385.1 Flaveria bidentis
GTTTTATAAATAATAAGTTTGTTTAGACTTTCCACGTGCTTGAGCCCAACAAGTATTAAACGAACTTACTTGTGAGAGTGTCATTCAAGTGAAATTCTACAAAAAGCAATGGTGTGGTTGAAAAGAACAAGTTGATTTTATGTGGAGGAATGATTAGTGTTAGAGGCGTTCTACAAATGTTTTCGATGGAGCAAATAGTTCTACAAATGAATGGATGATCGACTTTGAAAATAGATAGAATTGTACAAGCTATACGTTTTGTCATCACTTTGTTAAAGAAAATCTTAGGTATAAATATGTTGGAATACGTGTAACTTGATTGCTGAAATACCATCTCTCCCTCAAAAAACATGTATTCGCACAAAGAAAATGTTATGTTGTCAATGAACAAGATGTAGAGGAAATCTCCATAACAAGAACAAGTGAATACTAGGAAGAAAAGAACATTGAAAGAGAAGTGGAACCAATGAATATTCATGAGCCATGACAAAACATTGAAAGATCAAGCAATATTGATATCTAATACTTCAACTTTAATTTTAATTTTAAAAATCTATTTAGTGATGCTATAATGGGTACATCAGAACATGTTAAAGGATTTATAAATATTAATATTAAAGATGAAATATATGTAGCTCATACTCTTTGACTTCATTGTGGATTTAAAAAATGGGTTAGGTGAAGTGGAGGTAGATATGAGAATTTCTATCTAAATATCCACTAATATGTTGAAAATGATCATGATGACTATGAAGACGAGGTATAAAGAACGGATGATTATTTAATTGAAAGTTTTTTATTTGAAAAAGACATAAACGAGATGATGAATAAAAAATTAAGAAAACTAATAAAGAAGCAAGTGTCTCAAAGGAACACGTTGAGGAGATATGAATAAGGAAATAGGGAACTAACAAAGAAGCAAGAGTCACAAATGTACAGTTGAAATGGTAAAATATGTCATGTCTCTGCTAAATATTAACTGTTCAAATCTTACGAGTGATATGTAATAAAGTATATTAAAAGTCGTTTTAAAAAATAAATAAATAAATAAATAAGCAAAAATTTGCAAGCATAATTATATTTAGAAGTTCAAAAGAAGTTAAGCCAACGGTAAAAAAGACATGTTGTGCAAACTAGAAAGGATATTGTTTTTTTATTCAATTAAAAAATGATAGAGTAGAGCTTAGGGCGATTTGTTGGGGTTATATACCATATACTCGTCACCAATGGGACATCCTAGTGGTAAATTGATGTACTTTTCAACTAAATGATTGTGGGTTCAAATCTTGTAGGATGCGATAATAATTTTAAGACGAGAGATGATGGTGAGTAGAGTGTACCTGTCTTAATGAGGAGCATACATGGCTTGTAATAACATAGAATCCGAAGCAGATTGGCCATGGTATTTACATCATATTGGGTTTTAGAAGAAGGCATTGATTTAGATCAAATCGAATCTAACATCCCAATCATATTAATCCAAGAATAGAAGCTCAAAAAGTGTGGAACAGGGATGCCAAAGATGAAGACATTTAGGGTCGAGACCACACTTAAAAGTAGGTAATGGGTGCTTAAGTACAACATCATTATATTTTGAGAGATTATAGAACTACAATTATAAATCTTGTGACAAGTGCAAAGTTGTTAAACATTTGAATTCCTCTTACATTTTATAATTCTGAAACGGATCTTATCATATATTTAACTGGTTTTTTGTAGTTCTAATTCTATTTTGGTTGGAATTCTGATTTTAATTATAATCAAAATCCAAATTTGAATAACCTAAAAACCGATTCAACAAAAATGCTAGAAAAAGAGTAGGGTCCATAAGAAAATAAAAACACAATCATATTCCATTATAAAAACACAACAAAATTTGGAGGACAATGAGACTTGTTCTTTTTTTTTTTCTTCCAACTAAATGTTTTTTAATCAAATAAACAGTTTTCAGATGACTCCAAAAGACTCACCATTTTGGTCACAATAGCTCATTTGACCATTTTAAGTTTACTTCAATCTGTAAAAGTTCAACAGTATTTATGTTTCATCAGTTGACTGATTTCAAGCAAAAAAAAATATAAGTGGATAGAGGTAAATGGACTTACATTTACAGCCTTTCTGTCTTCATTGAGGTCCCCTCGGGGTATTGACAGATACTTTTAGTAATTTATATGTTGGGCTTTGTCGGTTGATCGTCTTTTAATCCTTTTGTGAGCAGATCATAATTGATAGAAGCAAGTTGGGACAGGTTCTGAAACAGCAGAGCGAAATGTATCATTTCAGGAAATAGCATAACGATAACATCATAATATAAGTTGGAAAATATATTGTAGAATTGTTAGCCAGATTGTAGAACACAAAAATACTGAACTGAAATTTAGTTTAATAGATTTCATTGGGGCAGGCCACGCAGGTTGCATAAAAGGGTCAAGCTGAGTGTCCGAAACACTTTTTGTCCGATTTTTTACAAACATTTTACGTGAATAATTTGTTTAAAATATGGTTACAAGAAATATCTTATTACAATTAAAACCTAACTTTTTGAATAGAACAATTTAGTAAATGTTGTCTATATTAACCATACATTTTGGGCGACATCTGACCCGTTTCCTTTTAAGCAAAATTTTATTATTATTTTTACCAGGTTGATTTGAAACTGGTAAAAATAATAATGATTTGAAATCATTACATGTTTTATATACAGGTGGCATTTTCAAATCATTAAGTGTTTTAATTCTACTGTAAATTTACAAGTAATGATTTGAAAATGCCGCCGTATATAATAAACGCATTCCATGCATCTAGCATCGGTTTCTAGAATTTCTCACTAAACCTACCAAACAAAAGAATAACAATTTTAAAGAGATAATTTTAACGGGTGTTTAAGAGTTTGCTTATTTAACAATTTATGTTTATTCTTATAAAACAGAAGATAATCTGCTTTACTGACAACACTTATCTCACAGGGTGAATTTGTATTTCTGAATTCAAACAAACCGATCAGTTTTAAAATAAGCACTTTTCTTCACCAGACACTGAAAAGTGCTTATCTGCCCTTGGAAAACACAATAAGCATGATCATAATAACACTAAATAAAAATAAAAAAACTAATAAAATATATACCTTGAAAGAAAAGTTACTAAATGAGTAGTTGACAGAAGATGGTGATCCATGTTCTGCGGGACCTCCATAATCATCAACCTGCAAGCAAATGCCATAATAAAGCAAAATAATAATACCAACGTAAACAATTACGAGTTAATAGGATTATGTATGCAGAGGCTACCCACGTGTTCGCAAGGCCACAAGTATGCTAAACGTACTTTTTAGGCTACTCAAGTATGTATCTCATTTCAATTATAACAACTTTTATTTTGCCAAAAACATGTTAAGTGACGAAAACACCATTAAAAAGACAAAAATACTTTTGATGGCCTGTCAAAATGATTCAGATGAAAAGTATAGTCGTTTGAGAAAATCTGATAGTATTTTCCCATTTGACATACGTGTGTGGCCTTAATGAAAAAGAAGTTGTATACTCGGGTAGCCTCCACATAAAATAAGATAAAGGGATAAAGTATACAAGGGCAATAAAGCATTCAAAAGCTTCAGAGGCCACTTAAGTATGTATATTGTTTAGAGTCCACTTAAGTATCAGTATGGTTTTGTTTACGCCAATTCTAGCAAAAAACTTGCCGAAAAACTGTAAAATGATAAAAAGATAAAGCTTTTGCAACTTTCTGAACTTGTAAAAATGACAAAAATACCCCTAAATCTACTCGTAAATGTTTCGAGGATTCACCTAGAGTTGATTCTTTTGAGTAGTTTCTGGAGCAACTTTGATATTTTTACAACTCTAGATGTGACGTAAGGTTAAAATTTGACTGCATTTTGTCATTTCACAATCTTGTAGCAAAGCTTTTTTTTCCAGCATAAACAACCAAATTGCTACTTCGGTGGCCATTAAAACTTCTATAATTGTTAGGTGGCCTTATGGAAACTGTTGAATACTACAGTCTTGGGTGGCCCCACATACATTATCAAAGAACAGAAGTAAATGCCAAAACACCTTTTAATCTACTAAATATGCAACTTGTAAAGCTACTAACCACTTCATCATGGCGGTTAATTGCCGAACCACTGCTACCACTCATGCTGCCACTATCACTAGAGTCTTCTGTTTCACTAGCTTGATATCCATGTTCTTCTGAGGTATTCCAAGTGTAACGACTTGTAAAATAACTCGTGTCTAGTGCACTCTCAAAAGAAGGAACAAATGCAGCCTGAAAATATACAAAATAACTCCGCATAAGTATTCATAAATAGTAGTTATGGCAGCAATTTTGACCAGTTTAATGAACGGGAAGAACAGGATTTTCTTCAAAAGTGTTAAAAAATAAAAACATGGCCCAAATGGATTTTAGTGCATACAGCCTCAATTGCCTTATTCAAAGATTTAGACTATTATCCTAATAAGATAATTTTTGTAAGCAGTTATCTGCATTAATCATTCTTGTTTTTAAGAAAAACAAACAAAAGTAAAGTTTTTGGTCAATCTGTACTAAAATGGCTTTTTGACCCAACGATTCAAATGAAAGAACTGGCTAAAAGAATAGTTTGGAACTTGGAAGTCTGCCAAAGTGTATTTTAATGCTTAAATCCTCCTAAGATCGGTTTTTTCAAAGACTTAGAATACTCTCGTAATAATACTGTTTTCCTAATCACATTTAATGCATTAGTTATCAATTTTTTTTATAAATGAAGCAACATTGTATTTTCAGCCCAACCTAGCCCGGTCTAATCCATTTCAACACAAACTTTAAACAGCTAGTCTCGACCGAAACCCACTACACAGCCCACCCATCTTGCCACCTCCAATTAATGCAGGTATATAAACCACATGGAGATCTCAAACACACCTTCTGTCGTGCAAGAGTATCCCAGTTAATATCCCTGAAAAACGGGTGCTGCTTCACCTGCATAAAAGTTCAATATCAGATTACTTAGTGTCATGTTTAGTTCAAAAATGTGTGCCAGTGTAATAAAATAGAACTAACTATACCTCCGTTGATCCTCTAGCTCCAAGTCTCTGGTTTGGATCTTCAGTTAATAATCTACAAAGTGATTTTATATGCAACTAGGAATTTAATATGATAACACGTTTTTGGTTTAGCAAAAAAATATATATATTCACATGTAAAAAAACAAGATAATTTTCTTCTTTTTGTTTTTAGCTTCCACATCAACATAATTTAAGGAATATAGTGATAGTTAGGCAAAAAGAAATATATAAAGTCTCTTACTGATCAATTAGGTCTGCCGCTTCGGTGCTCATTTCTTCAGGTACCATTGGCCAGGGTATATTACGATTAAGAATGTTATCGAATATTGTCTGAACCAAAAAAAATAGCAAAGTAAATAAAGCAACAAGATTAAAGTACAGTAAAAAAGGTTGACTCAACTTGTATAGAAAATTGACAAGAGAATTCAAATCTCTGAATAGATGCCACTGGGAAATGTTATATCAATTGTTAGAAGAAAACACTTTAGTTTCTTAGCCATTTAAAAGACTATTCAAATTAAATAGGGAAAGGTATTTAAAAGTTAGCTAATAGTCAGGTAGTCACTTTGTTTTACTAACAAGTGTATGTAGTCAAAGTCAAACATAACACTTTTCTTGTGGGGCCAGTGGAGTGTCGGTGTGCGCACGCACGCGGGTATACATAATCATGTTTTTGGTCAGTGAATGACAATTTTCAATGTTGGTTGTGTCATGCATCACTAATTGATAGAATAACTCACACTAAAACAACTTGTGTCATGCATCACTAATTGATAGAATAACTCACACTAAAACAACTAACTATATATAAGAATATAAAGTTCATACATCGCGTATGAATAAAGGAAATACACCTGAGGATGCTCTGCATTGAAAGGAGGAATGCCGACAATAAGCTCAAATAGTATAACACCAACTGACCACCAGTCAGCTGACATACCTAAAAAAATGTAATGAAGTATTAAGCAGCAAACTTTATATTTTAACTAAATCATAAGCATGTTTTATAAAACTGGAATACAAAATAGCATAAGAAATTATATAATATTTAATCAACAACAAACCATGTCCAGTTCCCAAAAGAATCTCTGGTGCCAAATAATCAGGTGTACCCACAGCAGACCGATTTTTACGCCTTTCTTGTTGACTTTCAGATACAGATGACTGGGATTCATGTTCTCCCAATAGTGACGTGCCACTAACTGCTGGGCCTGATAAGTCATCTGTACTGTTAATCAGCCCAACTTTCGACAGCCCAAAATCAGTCAACTGCAAACCATGAAAGAGTTGTGTAGAGTAAGCAGCAAAAGAACCATTACTATTAGATTAAAATGTACACATATAAGCAACTAGGCAAAATGAGTGGACTGCGTCAAAAGGGCCAGGTTGGGTTGAATAATAAAAACAATCTTTGAATAATATGATTAATATATATGCCCTAAAAATGACTTAATCATCTTGACACATCGACCCATTGATGTTTTTCCTTTGCTAAACAATACTTTAACCCTTTCCAGAAAAAAAAACAGACAGAACCCATAACTGGGTCGAAAATGCCATTGCCAAAAAAAATTTATAACAATGGATTAATATATAATATTAGTGATCCAACAGTTCTTGTTTTAGAATTTTGAATAATTTGGTCATAATTCATGGGTCTTGATATCTTGTATAATTACATTTTAAAACATAAACCAGCATGTTTAAAGTACACACCTTAATATGGCCATCATGTGCAATCAACAAATTATCTGGTTTTAAGTCACGATGAACCACGCGTAAAGAATGAAGATATTCTAAAGCAAGCACCTGCATATAACAAATATCATGTATAATATGAAAAAAACAGGTTTTAACTCAGGTCCATTACTTAAATGGGTTGATTCTGTTTATGCTTTATTTCTAATAGGTCAAATGAGTAAAATAAAAAAAAGTTACCTGAAAAAGGAAAAATTATCTTAAAAAAACAACAAGCTTGAACAAGAAGTATTTTGGGTAACCCGTAACAAAATGACCTAATACCAAACCCGATATATTACCTTTATGACCAAGAAATTTAACTCATGGTTTGTCAAAATAAACTCACCACTTCTGCAATGTATACACGAGCAACATCTTCATCTAGACAGCCTAGATTTCTCAACAATGAATACAAATCGCCACCGTTCAAGTATTCCATAACTAGGTACAGATTTTCACGACAAGTAAATGAATAGAAGAAACGAACCTGAAACAATATGATATTTCACGTAAAATTGATATCTATAAGTTAAGATAATGTGTAGCAAGCTATAAAAAACGAAAAGAAAAAAACTGGGGTCTGACCACAAAAGGATTGCGCACTGATATTAAAATATCACGTTCAGCCAATATACTTTCAACAGCATTTTTCCGAATCATGTCAGCCTTTTTAAGGACCTGCAAGAGAATACATATAATAAGGCAATTTAAACACATAAAGATGGGAATTTGGACCTAGTAACATATTAATGAGTTGATTCGGGTAATGTTTTTATCTTTGACGGGTCAAACTAGAAAACATATAAAGATTGCTTAAAAGAAGACAAGTCAAACGGGTTAAAAACCACCCAAAGTGTAATTTTGATGCGTAAAAAAACCCCTAAAGTCATTTTATTTCTTTGTCATTTTCCTGTCTAAAATATCGCCTATAGAGTCATAGTATAACATAAGAGCATATTTCTTTGTGAACAATAACGAAGAAGTCCTATTTTATAGGAAGAGCATTTTAAAACATAAAAACAAACAATTGGACAAATAACATTTAAGCAATTAGACAATTTCAATTTACCTTAATAGCAAAGAGATCCCCTGTTGTTCTTTTTTTTGCCAAAAATACACGACCGAATGCTCCACGACTGATTGGTTTTATAATCTCAAAATCATCTATAGAAGTGCGATCTTTGGATGAATGTATCGGGCTGGTCCTAAGGCTACGCACAACATCATCTTCCAATGGTGCATCTTCATCAATGACAGTACTTGTGATATCAAGTTTATCATCATCAACCAACTCAAATAGCTGCAAATATTTCTCCCTAAAAGTAATAAAATTATTATGTTTGTTTGACAAGCATATGAAAGTTGTTTTCTCATAAGAGCAATGTAAAACATTTCATATTTTGTATAAGGCGAAAATCAAAATGTCGAATAACCATGGATTTTCACTAAATTCCCGCACACAAGTCGGTGGATTTTGTTTGGCATAATCAGATATTTGACTTTTAAATTAACAGAAATTCTTTCTTTTAGGCATGATTCAATCATTACATTCTTTTTGCATGATTAATAAACTTTGTATAAAGGACCTTGTTGGGTTTGTGAAGGCTTTGGGCTTGGGCCCATGCTTAGTTTTTTTTTCATTAAGTTGTTAACCCTAATTAGTCTCTATATATATTCATGTCATGTATTGTGATCTTTTGTACTGAGTAAATAAAGAAAACCCTAGTTGCAGCCCGCTGCCCGTAGACGTAGATCACACCGACCGAACCACGTTAAATCCTTATGTCGTTTATTTTCTATTCTGCGAGATAATTGTTTGTGCGTATTAGTGTGTTGGTTCCGCTGCGTCGCTTGATTCCTAACAAGTGGTATCAGAGCTTAGGCTCGTTGAACACATGGGATTGCACGGAAGACGATTCATCGAAAGATTATTATCAACTATTTGGGGAACCGCGTTTTGTGAAAGAAAAGTATTTTCGGGTAAAAATTTGTCTACAAGGTTTATTGTAGGAGCAAATCGGTCGATTAACAATGTTCAGTAGAACAGTCGTCAAGTTCAGACTCGTGTCATTGTTGTGTTTGTTCACTGTTTCGATTTGCTTCTTGTTTGCTATTTGAGATGGCTGAAGACGAGAAGGTTGTCATCGAGAAATTTCACGGTTCTAATTTTAGTTGGTGGAAAATGCAAATAGAAACATTGTTATGTCAAAAGGACTTGGATATGGTACTGGAAGAAAAACCTGCGAAAATAGAACAAGTTGATTGGGAATCAAAGGACAAAAAGGCTCGTGTGGTTATTACATTGGCTTTGACGAAAAATATTGCTTTTAACGACATTAAGGAAACCACGGCTTGTGGTATGACGACTGCTTTGTCAAATATGTTTGAGAAACCGTCTGCGGCGAATAAGGTGTTCTTGATTCGGGAGCTGGTGAACACAAGGATGAAAGAAGGAAGCTCAATGGTTGCTCACATTAACAATCTAAATTCAATATTAACAAGACTTGTATCTGTTGGAATTAAGTTTGATGATGAAGTTCAGGCTCTACTGTTGTTGTCGTCTCTACCTGATAGTTGGTCTGGAACTGTGACTGCAATTTCAAGTTCTGTGGGGACTAAGGGTTTCACTCTTAATGGTGTTCGAGATCTATTTATGGGTGAAGAAGTCAGAAGAAGGAACTCCAGTGAATCATCTAATAGTGAACTACTAAATGTTGGCAGGGGTCAGGGTAATAACAGGAACAGTGGGAGTCGGGGAAGGACTTCATCTAAAGATAGGAAGAATGTGAAGTGTTGGAGCTGCAATGAGGTGGGACACGTTAAGAGTCAGTGTCCGAATAAGAAAGAATTGAACACTGCTGTTGGGGATGTTTCTGATGATGATGCATTGATACTCGGTGTGGAAAACAATGTGGACTCTTGAGTCATGGATTCAGGGGCTTTATTTCACGCCATGGACAACAGGGAAACGATGGTGAATCTGAAACATGGTGATTTTGGAAGGGTACGATTAGCCAATGACGAGATACTCGAGGTGACGGGCATGGGGGATATTGATCTAGTTACTTCATTAGGTACTACATGGAACCTAAAGAATGTCAGGGTGATTCCAGGGCTGAAGAAAAAACTAATTTCAATTGGTCAGCTAGATGAACAAGGACTGGAAGTGAGGTTTGGTGGTGGTAAATGGAGGGTGATCAATAGTAATCTGGTTATTGCTCGTGGTATGAAGTGTAGGTCATTGTATATGATTGAGGTACCTGCTGAGGGATGTATGACCGTCCTGGTTAAGCACGACAAAATCCGGTTCGCTAAATCTGGTGCTAAGAGAGTTCATTTTGCAAACGTGAAGTC
>BJCM01068236.1:4759-14945 GCA_018326385.1 Flaveria bidentis
GCGGCGGTCAGTGGTATGTAGCGGCGATGATCGGTGGTTATTAAGGTGGTGATGGTTTGCAATGGATGATAAATTCAAATTTCTTTATAAGGGTTTTGTCACTAAAAATGCATTTGAAATTTAAATTCACTTTATAGATTCCAACTCTCTTGAATTCCAAATTCATATTTATCTTTGCTTCGTTTTAAATACAGTTTGTTATGAAGTTTTCACATAATCACACGGAAAACATAAATCCAAGTAAATAATAACTATATCAATAATATATACATATATTTATTTGTGTATAAATCTAATGACAAATCAATTTTCCAACTTGGTAACTTATACGACCTAATTGTACTATACAGCTCCCCCTTATAAGTTCCTTTAGCTATCCAATTGGACTAAAATATAAATAAATAAATAAAAAATCCGGCTTATCAACCCGTGATTAAATTTCATAATTGATATAATCTTATAGCCCGTTGAAATAGCCCATAAAGTTGATTTCTTCCAAAAAATATTCATCTTGTATATCCGACGCAACCTGATCAACTATTAAAACCATTAGTTTTTTTTTTGCAAATTATTCATAAATTTAGTTCTTTTAGTTTGAGTGTCATGTTTTAAATAGATTATCACTATAGTACCCATTTTACAGAATACTAACTATGCTCAAGAACTTTATTCAATCATATACCTCACGTAGTTTATCTCAAATTTTTAACCATAAGCTCAAGGAGAACGTTCATACCTTTTGGTGAAATTGGTTCGGGTATGTGAAACCACTCGAGGACCGACATGCTATACCACATGCTATACCGCTAGAGAAATCTAAGATAAAAACCTGTTTACGACTTATTTTTTCTAAAATTATATTGAATTAATGTTCTGAGTTGGAGTACAAGTAAAAAAGGGAAACAAATTAAAAGCTGAAGTTGTTAAGCTATGGGCTCCGATCCATTTTTCGTAAGAACGAGTTAGACTGAAGCCCACAATTAGAAGACCAAAAGGATTAGGGGTGGTCGGCACTAATCCTCATTTGGAGCCCAATGTGTTTTTCTGTTTGTTAATTAAGTAGTATGGGTTTTCTCACCTAAAATAGATTTTCTTCTTGGTGGTCTTAGGTTCGAGACTGATGAGATGAACTAATGTTCGAGCTTTCCTTCGGGAAGGTGTCAGCCTAGTGCACTAAGGTTCCATACTCATGTAATGGAGACGATTGGCCCGTCGGTAATCTAAGTAGCGGTTCAAAAAAAGGTTAGGAAAGGGTTATAACCCTAATTGTTTTATTATAAATATCCCACACTTCTAATATTTGTCATTGGCGAATGATAAAAACAAGTTCTGGTTTATAGTTCGTAGACCTAGGTCATCACTTAACCAAACAACATTAAATCATGTGTTATTTACTGCTTTCTAATATTATTTATGTTTGTGTTGTGATTACCAACCATCGCCGGTCGCCTTGTTGTTCGACATCCACCAATTGATGATAACCACTAGTAGCCACCACAACAAGCCGCCACATACCTGTTCTTCGCCGCCAACTTTCGAAAACAGTGAGTCGTTGCCGGAGTTGTTCTTGCACCGTTTTTTGATAACAGGATGTAAGTAAAACATGTTTTTGTGCTACTTCAGCTTCTATTTTGTTTGGGTTATCATTCCCTTGCTTTATATAGTTTTACCATTATTTCTCGACACTCGTTTTAAAAATCGATTAGAAATACCGTCAAGTTTTTAAGACTAAATCGTAGTATTGTATCTATAACCTATAATAAAAGAATGCTTTTAAGACACGTGTCATCATTATAGCATAACAAAAAAATTATTTCATCGCCTCTGTCTCATAATAAATACCAAAATAATAAATACAATTAATTTGATTTTCCTTTTTAACTAAAATATGTTAAAATAAAAAATATTTATATTTGTGTTTATTGTATCTCTTTTATTAAATGATAAATTATTGTAAATAAAAAACAAAATTATTAAACATCTAAAATATAAATGTAGTTATTTTAATAATTTATTAATACATATTAAATATAGAGTAATAATTTCTAATTCATTATGTGTTATAACTTTTAAATATTCATTATATTTTTATTTCAATATTGGATAATAACATCTAGAATATAAAATATTTATAAAACTAATTATTTTAATATATTTTATTTATTCCACCCATGTAATACATGAGCTCTAACATAGTTGATTTATATTTCCCTAACTGAATCCTCATTTCAGCCGCAAACGTGTAATACCGACCTAACATAAGTATAACTTAAAAAAATTATATTTAAAATTTTGTTGACTATATATATCAAGCATATTCGTATGTTATGGTGGAGTTTGAGGCAAGCTTGCTTCATCAATGGACCATGGGAGGCTATTTATACACTAAAATATTGAAACTTTGTTAAAATTTTCATTTAATCACTAAATTGCTGCATTTTAAAGACAAAATAATATGTAAAAAAAGGTTTAATAGTCAAGTTGATTTTATTTTCCGAATATATCCGTTATGTATTTATTAAGGAGTTCACATATATAATTAACACTCGTATGGTTGTTGATAATATATGTGAATTTAAATATAGTTAAGCAAATGTCAAAACAGGGAGGAGGAAAAAACAGAATCATTAAATAATAAAAAAATCACATATGGAGAAAGGAAAAATATGTTTGCATGTTTTGGGGGATTAAGTGATCTTTTTTAATGTTGGTGGGGTGTTTAAAGTGGTTATTATGATAGAGTATTAAAAATCCGCATATGAAATTATTGTAAAGCAAATTTGGACATTCTGGATATTATGATAGAGGTTGTTGATAAATATATATGTGATTTTTTTGCATTCAATGTTGGATGTTAATATTATAAATCTTCAGACATTCTAGATATTCAAAAACGAAGATTATACTTTTTATTTCTTAGAATATAATGTGTAATTGAGTTATATCTTATATTACTATAATGCAAGGATGAAGACTTGTAATGTTAATACTTAGTTATTTTCATTTATACACTACTAGAAAAATATACATCCATTAATGGACCACCCCATAGCAAATTTTAGTGAATTTTTTCTCGTAATCAGTGTCGAAATTCGATATACGCGTCGTATGGACCCATACACAACGTATAAGAGGGTGTCGATTTATCTAGGTGGGTGTCTCTATATTAGGACCCAATTTAAATGTTTGACATTCAAAATTAATGACACATTTGATACATATACATGTAGGTTAATCCGGTGTATAAAAGACGTAAAATCCTTTGTGAAAAGAAAAGAAAACATACATGTATGGAATTTTTATGTGTATTGTTTAGTATGAAAAGACAACCACCAGCCTTCTTCACCATCATTTTCGGCTGAGATGTAGAGGGTATAGGGAACTCTTACACAAAGACATGCATGTAATATTATTATTTTGTATGGTGTAGTGTGTTCCCCACTCTTGATGAATAAAAGAAAGCTTTAGTTTCTCATTTGAACATCAATATTTTGAACAAATAGAGAAAGAGAGAAAGGCGTGCGTTCTTAACCAACAAATTAAAGAAGAAGATAGAGTGTGTTTTTTGTTTCAAATGATAAAGACTTTTAAGAACCTCTACAAACTAAAGTAAAACGTTTTACGATAGCCATCTGGGTTGATATGATTACAAGTTTAATGCATGTGAAAGAATTGATAACCTTTGCATAGTAAAAGCAATGCGCTTTTGCATAATAATAAGAATTAGTAATACAATGTATATAAACGTATTAAACTAAAACGTTAAATTAATACTTACTCAATCGATCATTTCGTCTCAATCTTCCGCACTAATCCGTCACAGAATAAATACACATATGACCTCGATGTCCAAATTTGGGAACTGAAAAACGTGTCGCTTAACGGGATATATCTTAAACACGCCCGTTATCAGTAAATCCTCTCGTTGAGACTAGGATCCCAATATTGGTAATACGCCTGCATAAATATACACTTACTTTCTTGATGTAATATATATCTAATTAGCGAGGTGGGGACTAGGGATTAATCGGGATTAATCGGTTTGATTTTTTATATATATTTTTCATTTTTATATATATAAATACACATTTTATATGTAATTGTTATAAATATGTTTAGTTTTATATATATATAAACAAATCTGGCTGGAATTTCAAATTTTTCGCCGGAATTTTTGAACTTCACCGGAATTCCGCCGGATTCTGCAAAAATTCCGATTAGGGCCGATTTCCCCTGATTTGGACCAGTTTTACCGACTAGCGATTATTGGCTCCAATTAGGGAAAATCGAATAGGTGAGTCACCGATTGCCGACTAGTCGCCTGTTAATTGACCGACTAGTCTGATTTTTACAACACTTGTTAAAGGTACTTGATGTTAAAACATGATCCGACAGTTTTCCCTTAGTACCTCATTAAGTAACAACAAAGGACCTGAAAATTTTCCTTCAATACAGTCATACACATTAACACAAGTAGATCACCTTGATAATATGCAATATTTATAAATAAGACAAATGTGAGTTCTAAAAAAAGAAAAATAAACTATACAAAGTAATAGTAAAGGGCCATTTGGTAAACTCTGAATTATTGAGTGCTGAATTATTAAAAGATCTAAATCATTAAGAACTAGTATATCGATTAACTATTCAAAGGCAAATGTCTGATCAATTCAGATAAGATATCTTAACCATTTAACATTTAGACATCTTAACCATTTAACATTTAGACCTTTTAACCATTCAGCATTAGTATAATGCTTAATCATTCAGAGGCAAATTTTTGAACCATTTAGACATTTGTTCGCGAAACAAACAGTCTGAACCATTAAGTGTTGGACTATTCAGACATCTAAACTATTAGGAGCCTGATTCAGATGCTATCAAACAGCCCCTAAGTCTCGCGCACGCCATCCCGTTCTATGGAAATCTTCTGACTATGGGCGGGACTTGACATTCTCCCACCCCAAATGTCAGTGTCGTCTGCAAACCCTGAAAATCGGCACCATCGCTACCCAAACCAACCTTGAGCTCCTTAGCGAAGATATATATTGTAACGTTCTAGATTTTTACACATATAAAGTCACGATTGAAATTGAGCGTTAGATGTGTAGTTTGTGGAACCTAAGGGGATAGACACCGTAAAAATGGATGTTTAAACTAAAGCATTCCTCTATAAATAAAATGTAAGCCACCACATGCACCATTTCCATTTTTCTAGAAAAACTACAAATAGAGAGAGAAACGAGTTTCCAAAGACAAAAAGTGCAAAAATAACAAAAAGGTAAGTCTTTACCTTGAATCATGAAGGTTAGCTTAGATCTAAGTATAGAAACATGTTTAAATATTTTTTAAGGTAGATTATATTGACAAAGTTTACAACTTAACACTACTACAAAACTTTTAATAGATAACGTGCAAACGATAACGAGCGAAAAAAGATGACGCGCATTTTCGCGTGTCATAAAATTTTTGTTGTATTTTAAAAATTTTATAAGAAAAAATGACACGTATTTTTGCGTGTCTATCTTTTTCCGTCGTCTTTTAAAACTCCCCCTCATATCTTGTTCCTATAGTTTCACGGTGAAGCATTTGTACATTCCGTTTTTTATTTCACATATTTCGTTTTGGTTTTTAACTTCTCGATGCTAGGGTTACATGTTTCACAGGGACCGATTGGTAGTACTCAAAAGACATATCAGCGGCTGGTAATTATCAACATCAAAAGGACATCATATGAAGTTTTAATCAATCAGTTCTATCATTATATTCGACTATTAACATTGAAGCAACATCAGGTTCAATCGCAATGCAAAGGTAATCGTCACTCTTAATTATTATTTTTGAGAAGTGGCGGTAATAAATCGATTGGACTTATTCCGTTAGAGATCATATATTGAGAACTTATTATGTTGTTCTGTATCATCATCATCAAAGTTTCTTCTGCTCAATTGTTGCATCTCAATTTCACATAATTAAAGGATAATCTCTCACGGTTCATTTGTTTTTACTTTATTTATGCAAGTTTATGTTTTTTTAGTTGTGGAATTTTCATTTTCTTGTTTTGGGTATTGTTTTGGGACACTAGATCTACTCAGTTTCATTGATTTTGGTTGAGATTAATGGTTGGGTTATTATTTTTTTGATCTGAACTATTATTGTAGTGATCAGTATGACATTTTGTTAGATATCAATTAATATCCTTTTTGTCTCATTTGCGTGTTTTGTATGTTTTTGTTTCAAGCTAGGTGTTTAACTGTGGTTTGAGATGCGTGTGATGTTTGAGATGCGTTTGAGGTAGTTTAACTGTGGAATGTACATGTGAAACATGAAAAAATTTAAAGGAAGAGATAGGCATATATAATTCCAAATGCAAAAGTTATGAAATTTTGATAAAGTTTAATTACGTACATCCTCATGGATGCAATCTCATTAGGCATTTTGTTACACAAGAACAATATATAGAATTTGTGATTCAAGCAAATATAATATGAGTTACTTATTAAAGTATTAAACTACATGTTTTGTTCAAAAAACTCTTTGATTTCGGCATCCATTTTGCTATTTTTGTGATTTTGATTCTGGTTAACTTAAAGATGTTCTTGATAGTTGTTAATGCTTAGGTAATTATGATTTAACCATCATCATATGTTAATTGATTACATGTTCTCATGGTTGTCACAATTATAAGGAGATCTATTGTATGCGTTTTATTCAGGTATCATTTTTGCTTAACATTATTAGTTTTCATACATGAGAGATATGTAGTTTTAGAAATGTTGAGAATGTTTGGTAATTCATTAACCACCAAGTCATTGGTTGCAAATCGACTGTAATGATGAATATGTTGACTTTGGACCACCATATCTCATCTTTTTCATCCTGCTCTAGATCTTCTTCAAAAATCACTAGAGTGAAATCGTTTTTCTTAGGTTGGAGGAGGTAAAGATGAATACACGGACGTTAATTTGGATGGAATTCACGAAGAGTGGTCACGTTATGTTTTGATTTTCATTTATGTGTAAGGCTACATATTAGACAATTAAATGAATTTGGAACTACTTTGTACTTTTTTGTATTTGAATATGAACTTGAAACAACTTTGTAATTTTTGTTAGTATTTTTTTTAAATTTGTTGTTATTCAACTAGTGGTTTATAGTTTTATAAAAACATCAAGTAAAATTTAATAAAATTAATATATATATATATATATATATATATATATACACACACACACACACACACATATATATATATATATATAGAATGGCATTCAAATGAAAACTAAAATTTTGAAAAAAACTAAAGAAATCAATCTAGACCATAGATTTTATTGATCTATGGTCCATATTAACAAGGGCAAAATTGTAATTTCCATTTCTTCAAAAACTAGTGCATCAGATATATCAAGGTTAAAATATGAAATACCCCAAATTTCCACTCCCACGATCGAGTCAGTTACATATATCTCCAATAGTTCCTTCGATTTCTCAACAATTCAACAAATTCACCTTCAAATCTCAATCTATACGATTATCCCAGCCTAATCATCCCCGTTAGAAACCATATAAGCTTCCTAATCAGCGACATTGGTGAAGAGAATTGAAGCCCTAATTTTGCAACTGAGATTTTATGTTCCTTATCAAATTCTCTAATATATCGGTATGTCTAATTTCATATGTTAAATATGTCTTTATATGATGTTGTTATCTAATTCTTGTTTCTCATAAACATAATTATATCGATTTTATTTGTGCATTGATATTTTGATTCATTTTTGAATGAGTTTACCCAAATTGATTATCTTTCTTATTCGAATAGTCATTGTTTGTATTCAGAGAATTCAACACTATGTTTGATGATGCTGAGAAATCCTCTATATTTGTTCAATGGATTATTGAATGTAAGCATGATGTGATATCTAATGGAGTGCAGTTTTTTACCCTAAATTCCTCAAACTAGTTTAAACCAACACTAAATGCATAGGTGTCGTTGATTCCATTAGATGATCCAACTTATTAATATGTTTATTTGCTCTATATTATTATTTTTTACGCAATTTATATATGATATACATATTGAATTGTATATTTGAATGACAAACCTAAATCTTCTTGTTTGTGTTGCTAAGAGAGTTTTTGGTTTTATAACAAAAAATGTTTTTTTATGGGGCTTGTTCAAACTTGTTGGCATTATTCATGTCATCCATATTAGCTGATCTCCTTAATATGCTCAATTTTTCATAGGTTGTATGATATTCACAATCATATGTATGTAGTTTGTCTGGTGGATTGCTCTGTTATATTGCTATTGTATGTTATAATATAGTTCCAAAAAGGGTTTTTTTTATTTATTATCAGTTTCATACGTTATTATGATATTAGTTTTTGTTTCTAGATTTCCAATTGGTTCACCCCAATATGGCTTCTGTCTTTGTAATAGTTTGTATTAAATGAACGATTATCTATTTTCAGTGTATCAACAGATCAATGTATCTATTGATTTGCTTTTTCCTATGTTTCCTATTTGGTAATAATTGATTTTATATGTAAAGTATATATGCACACATGAACATATGCACATATGCATATTTTTTCACATGCACATTTTTAGGATATGCATATATGCACAAGTTTTAATCTACAGATATACTGTTTGTTACAATGATGACCACAACACAACATAGTTTATTTTAAAGTTTAGTATTAGTTAACAAGAAAAGGAAGTTGCATAAGGGACGATTTCAAGGCTATGATTCTAAAGTAGGTGATGACACATACCGGTAAAAATATATTTAAATGACATTAATTCATGCATTCATTTGTATTTGATGATGCATCATTGAAAAAGTGAAAAATAACAAAACTTCGTGTGCATATAATTTATATGATTTCATTAGAACTGTGTTCAACGTGCTTAGATGGTTTATCATATTCGTTTTACTTATGGTTTTATATTGCAGAAATACGACACTAATGGGCAATTAGGCTTCCTTCTTGTCATCATGCATTTCATTTAAGCTTGTATCGTTGCACAATTGGAGCCTTCAAGCTTTTTGGATGATTTATGATGAAACTTATATTGTTGCGCAGTTGGGCTTTTCAATATTTTTGGATGATTTCATGAAAACTTATATTGGAATGGACAACATTATAAAGCAATGTATTATAATGATTTTAATTATAAAAATATTGAAATTAAATATATGTGCATATCTACTTTATGTGCTAATTTCAAAAGAGTTTCTAGGGAATGGAAATATTATTTTTTATATTAATATTTATATATATATACTGAGGTGTAAATATAGATGCATTTAAAAAGATGAATTGAGGGAAAAAAGTAAAAATTATTAATTTTGTTATTTTTTGGTCATCGAGATTTATAAATTGTATTAGTTGTCATGTATGTTGCATGTTGGTTGAATGAATTTATGAAATAACAAACAAGAGTAACAACTTTTATGTAAGAAAAAATTAAAAAGAAATGTGAAAATTTTAAATAATCTAAAACCATATAAAACAACATTAGTTACCAATTATAGATCAACAAATATTCACATGAATCAAACTTTGAACAGAGGACCGAATTTCGTTTCATTATGATGATGAATCTCATTATTAATTAGATTGGATGAATTTTAACTTTTGATTTTTAAAAACTTGTTATTTGATTGTTACGGATGAAATCTGATAATTGTATTTAAGTATTTTTAAAGCATATAATCCTATAAACTTTATGTTTTATCCATCAAAGACTATTTATTGATTTGAATAATAGATAATAAACAAAGAGTTTGAACCTAAAACTAAAGAAAAAAAATCTTATTTGAACTATTGGGTTGTCATTAATCATAGTCACCACCGATAAAAAGGGTTAAACATTATAAAATGAGCAAACTATCAAAGCAAGCAACATGGACAAAAACACTTTATTGTTTGCGTCAATATAAATATTGCTAATTGTGCTACAATGCATATATCATTAATTGTGCATTAATGCATCTAGCACATTTCATTTTTGGTGGGAACGGTTGGAGTTTCTTCCCCACTAACTCTACTTAGAGTTTTAAAATTACGTTATTACCCTTGTGATAAATAATCTAATTAATAAAGCATAAATTAGTTTAAAGAAATATGATTGGATGGAGTTGGTTTTTTTGGTTTTTTACAAAATAATAGTTTTCAT